>PVKM010000121.1:0-144076 GCA_004027735.1 Carollia perspicillata | reverse complement strand
TGGATATTGACTTTGTATCCCAATGTTTTGCCCAATCCATTTATTAAGTCAAGCAGTTTGGGTGGAGTCTATAAGATTTTCTATGTACACTATCATGTCATCTGCAAATAGTGACAATTTTGTTTCCTCTTTTCTGATTTGGATGCCTTTTATTTCCTTTTCTTGTCTGATTGCTGTGGCTAAGATTTCCAATACTATGTTGAATAGAAGCAGTGAAAGTGGACAACCTTGTCTTGTTCCTGATCTTAGTGGAAAAACTTTTAGTTTTTGCCCATTGAGTATGATGTTGGCTGTAGGTCTCTCATAGTGGTCTTTATTATGTTGAGAAATGCTCCCTCTATTTCAACTTTGCTCAGTGTTTTTATCATAAATGGGTGCTATACCTTATCAAATGCTTTTTCTGTATCTATTGATATGATCACGTGTTTTTTGTCTTTGTTTTTGTTTATGTGGTGTATTACATTTACTGATTTGCGAATGTCGAACCATCTTTGCATCCCTAGGATGAATCTCACTTGGTCACAGTGTATGATCTTTTTAATGTATTGTTGTTTGTGGTTTGCCATTATTTTGTTGAGAATTTTAGCGTCTATGTTCATCAGCGATATTGGCCTGAAGTTTTCTTTCTTTGTTGTGTTGTTATCTGGTTTTGGGATTAGGATGATGTTGGCTTAATAAAAATAGTTTGGGAGTCTTCCATCCTTTTGAATTTTTTCAAATAGTCTGTGAAGGATAGGGTTAGCTCTTCCTTAAATGTTTTGTAGAATTCTCCTGTGAAACCAGGGCTTTTGTGTGTTGGTAGTTTTTTGATTACTGCTTCAATTTCATCTGCTGTTATTGGTCTGTTCAGGCTTTCTGCTTCTTCTTCACTAAGTTTTGGAAGATTATATTTTTCTAGAAATTTGTCCATTTCACCTAGGTTTTCAAATTTCTTGGCATACAGTTCTTCATAATAATTTCTTACAATCCTTTGTATTTCTGTGGTGTCAGTTGTAATCTCTCCTCTTTCATTTCTGATTCTGTTTACTTGGGTCCTCTCTCTTTGTTTCTTGATGAGCCTGTTTAAAAGCTTGTCGATTTTGTTTATCTTTTCAAAGAACCAGCTCCTGGATTCATTGATCCTTAGAATTGTGCTTTTCATCTCTATATCATTTAATTCTGCTCTGATCTTGGTTATTTCCTTTCTTCTCCTAGCTCTGGGATGTCTTTGTTGTTGTTCCTCAAGTTCTTGTAGGTGTAGGGTTAAGTTGTTTGTTTGAAATGTTTCTATCTTTTTTAGGTAGGCCTGTATCACTATGAACTTCCCTCTCAGGACTGCTTTTGCTGTGTTCCATAAATTTTGAGTTGTTGTGAGTTCATTTTCATTTGTTTACAGAAACTTTTTGATTTCTTCTCGAATTTCATTCTTGACCCATTCATTGTTTAACAGCATGCTATTCAATCTCCATGATTTTGAGTGTTTGGGTTTTTTTCCCTTGGGGTTGGTTTCTAATTTCAATCCCTTGTGGTCTAAGAAAATGCTTGGTATGATTTCAATTTTCTTGAATTTGTTGAGACTTGTTTTGTGTCCTATCATGTGGTCTATCTTTGAAAATGTTCCATGTGCATTTGAGAAGAATGTGTATTTAGCTTCTTTGGGATGAAGGGTTCTCTATATATCAGTTAAGTCCATTTCATCTAGGGCTTTGTTCAATGTCACAATATCTTTGTTGATATTTTGTTTGGAAGATCTGTCCATTTTTGACAGTGGGGTGTTAAAATCCCCTACTATAATTGTTTTACTATGAATATCCTTCTTGAAGTCCTCTAAGATTTTCTTTATGTATTTGGGTGCTCCTACATTGGGTGCATATATATTTACAATGTTTATGTCTTCTTGGTGGATTCTTCCCTTGAGTATTATGAAGTGACCTTCTGGGTCTCTCTTTTTGGCCCTTTTTTTGAAGTCTATTTTGTCTGATATGAGTATTGCTACCCCGGCTTTTTTTTTCCTGTCCATTTGCTTGGAAAATTTGTTTCCAGCCCTTCACTTTCAGTCTGTGTAGCTCTTTTGTCCTGAGGTGGGTCACTTGTAGGGAGCATATGTATGGGTCATACTTTTTTATCCATTGAGCTATTCTTGGACATAGATTAATTCTTAACTTCTGAAAAAGAGGATTGGAAGCTTCCAAGCAATGGAGAAAGACTTTCAAAATTCTGAAGGAAAATAACTTGAAACCTAAAATTGTACTCCCATTAAAACTACCATTTAAATATGAGAACAGAAAAATATCTATTTTTGAGGAAGGTCCATGATGGTGGAGTAGATGAAAGATGCATTCACCTCCTCTGGACCAAATCAAAATTACAATGAAATTATAAAACAATCAGCCTGGACAACCATCTGAAGAGTAGCTAGACAGAAGTCCCATAACTAAAGATATAAAGAAGAAGCCACATTGAATCTGGTAGAAGGAGCAGAGATGTGAAACTGGCTGGCCTTGCACCCATGTGCAGTGGTTATGAATCCAAAAGGATATCTCAATTTCAGAGGTCCCTCCTGAGAAGCAAAGGGGTCTCAACCCCATGCCAGGCTCCACAGCCCAGAGCTCCAGTGCCCAGAACAGGAGCCCACATAACATGCTGTGAAAATCAGCAGGGATTCCATCTGCCCCCTGGAAGACAGAAGACTGCTGGAAACCCATTCATCCTCTTAAAGGGACAACACAAAAAGTCTTACTTACAGGCACTTACTCTGGGCTTCAGCAGAGGGATGGCAGCTCAGAAGGAATCGGAGTAAAACAGAGAGAGACTGAGCATTGTGGCTTTGAGGCAAGGGCTGGAGGGAAAGTCTCCAGTGCTCCCGTGTTGAGTCCTGCCATGGCCTCCCACAGAGCAGTAGCCTGGTGAGTTACACTAGTCCATCCTGACAACTCCCTGAGGCCCTGCCCTAACCAACTCATGCACAGCCAAAGACTCTGTCAGCAGCAACCAGCCTGAGTCCTCATAGTAGTCTTAAAAAAAAAAAAAAAAACTCTCAAGGAATTCCTGTCAAGCTCAAGGAATGCCAGAGATACACAGGGAGAAAACTGAGTTGTTTGATTCAAGGCAAGGGCCATCTTCCCACACAGCTCACAGGCTCCACATTTTCTGTGAAGCCCTTCTTCCACCCTGTCAAGTCTTAAATCAGTTAGAGCCTGGTGAACTTGACTAGCTCCACACTTACAAATCCCTGAGATCCCTTACTCTACCACAAAAGTCCACAGGCCCCAGGCAGGTGATGCATGGCCTCAGTGTACCCTCAAACTTTTGCTAAGTGGCCTTAGACCCAGCATTGGTGCTGAGTTTGAAACTGGATTAATCTAGTAAACACCACTTGCCCCTAACTGCTGACTCTGTGAAAACTTGCTCAGGCAACTAGCATACTGCCTGAGGTTTTTTCAGTGGCTGAGCCTAACAGACAGCCAGCAGGCAGCAGCAGGTCTTAAGGTGCCTTGAGCTTTTTTGCTAACCTACCTCAGGTCCAGCATTGGTGGCAGCCAACTTTGGTTCACAACTGGGCCCTTCCCATGCTCAACCAGGTTTAGCAGAGGAAATTACCAACCACAAACTACTTTGTAGCCCAAATAGGTAGCCCTGGGCTACCCACAGGCAGCATCAGACATTAATCTGCATGAGACTGTCCAAAGGCCCCGGAACCAACACGTAGAGGGCTGACTTCAAACCTCAACAGATCACCACCCAATTACCTCCACAAGCAGCACACCCAAAGGTAGGTCTCAGCTGGCACCAGGCCATGATGGGCCAAACTGCTTCTTGAGGTCAGCCCCTGCTCATACACTTTGGTCATGTCCAGTACTTACAGCAAGTCAGCCTAATGGTCAGCCCCATCCATGAATATGCCAACAACAATCAAGGCTCAACAGAAGGCACACATAACTCAAAGAAAGAACACTCTTAGAGTACCCAGCCCAGGTGATCAAGGTCACTGCCACAGTGATTCCCACAGACACCTACTACATCGGGCAATCCTGCAAAGACTGGAAAACATAAGATATCTACCTAAAACAAACAAAAACAAACACAGAGAGGCAGCAAAACTGAGGTGACAATGAAACATGCATTAAAAAAGGACATAAAAAAGAACCAGTCAGAAGTGTGTTTATCTTACAAACTTACAAAAGAAGTGTTTGTTCTTACAAACACAGTAGCTGAAATAAACAATACACTAGAAGGAATCAATAGCAGGTTAGATAAAGCAGAGGTTCAAATCAGCAATTTGGATGGCAAGGTAGTAGAAAACACTTAATTAAAACAGGAAAACAAAAAAATTACTGTAGTTTAAGAGATCACTGGGACAGTGTCAAGGGTAACAACATTTGCATCCTAGGGGTTCCAGAAAAAAAGCTGCCAAGGGACTGATAAGCTATTGGAAGAAGTAAATGACTGAAAACTTCCCTAATCTGGTGAAGAAAATATATATACAAGTCCAGGAAGCTCAGAGAGTAACAAACAAGATAAACCCAAAGAAGCCCACATAAAGACACATCATAATTAAAATGGCAAAAGTTAAACATGAAGAGAGAATCTTAAAAGCATCAAGAGAAAAAGAGTTACCAGCAAGGGAACTTCCATAAGACCATTAGCTGATTTCTCAACAGAAACATTTCAGGTCAGAAGGGACTGGCAAGAAGAGTTCAAAGTGATGAAAAGCAAGGATTTACAACCAAGACTGCTCTGCCAAGAAAGGCTATATTTAAAATTGAAGAAAAGATAAAGAGCTTCCCAGGGAAGAAAAGGTAGAGTTTATTGCTACCAAACCAGTTTTACAAGAAATGTTAGAGGGACATCTTTAAGAAGAAGAAGAGGGAAAACCCCCATAAATATGAATAATACAATGGCATAACTATGTATCTAACAATAATCACTTCAAATGTAAATGGATAAAATGCTTCAACAAAAAAAAAGACATAGGGTAGCTGAATGGATAAGACATTATAAATATGCTGTCTAAAAGAGACCCACTTCAGATCAGAAGACACACACAGACTGAAAGTAAAGGGATGGAAAAATATATTTTATGCAAATGGAAATAAAAAAAGCCAGGGTAGAAATACTTAAATCCAGCAAAATAGACTGTAAAATAAAGGATATGATAAAAGACAAAGGAGGATATTACACAATGATAAAGGGAAGAATCCAACCGAAGACATAACCTTGTAAATATGTATGCACCCAACACAGGAGCACCACTGATGAACATAAAGGGAAAGACTGACAGTACTATAGTCATAGTAGGAGCTTTAACACCCCCTTAATATCAGTCAAAAGATCTTCCAAGGAGAAAATCAACAAGGAAACAGTGGCTTTAAATGGCACACTAAACTGGATGGATTTAATTGACAGTTTTAGAGTATTTCATCCCAAAGCAGCAGAATATACATTCTGCTTTACAAATACACATGGGACATTTTTCATGATAGACCATGTGTTGAGCCACAAAACAATTCTCAATTAATTTAAAAAGATTCAAATCATGTCAAGGATCTTCTCTGACCACAATGGCATAAACCTAGAAAGCAATTACAAAAAAACCTAAAACACACAAAAAAACCTGTAAATAATATGTTACTAAACAATGAATGAGTTAACAATGAGATCAAAAGAGAAATTAAAAGATACCCTGAGACAAATGAAAATGAAAATAAAACATAAAATCTATAGAACACAGTAAAAGCAGTCTTAAGAGCAAAATTCATAGCAATACAGATCTACCTCAAGAAACAAGAAAAGTATCAAATAAACAATCTAAAATAATACTCTAAAGGAACAACCTAAAGGAACTAGAAAAAGAATAACAAAGTCCAAAGCAAGTAGAAGGAAGGAAATAATTAAGATGAGGGCAAAAATAAACAAAATAGAGTAAAAAAATATAAAATAAAATGAAATAATTTCAATGAAAACATAAACAAGATTTATAAACCTTTAATCAGACTCATCAAGAAATGAAGGAGGAGAAATAACAACTGACATCACAGAAATACAAAGGCTTGTAAGAATATGCTGTGAGCAATTATACATCAACAACTTGGAAAACCCAGAAGAAATGTATACATTCCTGGAAATATATAATCAAGGAAGAAACAGAGAATCTGAACAGACTGATTAGTACTAACAAAATTGAAGCCATCATAAAATTCCTATAAACAAAAGGCCTGAACCTGATGCCTTCACAGGTGAATTTTACCTCACGTTAAAAGAATTAACACCTATTCTTCTTGAATAATTTCAGAGGTCAAGGGGAGAGAACGCTCTCAAGCTCATTTTACAAGGCCAGCATTATTCTGATTCTAAACCCTAACAAAGACATTACAAAAAAATTATAGGATCCCTGATGAACACAGATGCAAAAATCCTCAACAAAATATTAGCCAACTGAGTTCAGCAATACATAAAAAATACCTTGCACCCTAATTGAATGGGACTTATTCCTGGAATGAAAGGTTGTTTCAATATCCACAAATCAATTAATGTGATATACCACACAAAGTGAAACATAAAAATCATATGATTATATTAATAGATGCAGAAAAAACATTTGACAAAATGCAGTACCCATTTATGATAAAAACTCTCAGCAAAGTGGAAAGAGGGGGAACATATATCAACAAAATAAAGACCACATATGGCAAATCCACACCCAACATTATACTCAACAGGCAAAAATCTAAAAGCGTTTCCCTTAAGATCAGGAAAAGACAGGAACGTCCCTTTAAATCACTTTTACTCAACATAGTGTTGGAAGTACAGTCACAGCAATCATAGAAGAAGAAATAAAAGGCATCCAAATTGGAGAGAAAGAAGTAAAACTGTCATTATTTGCAAATGACATGGAACTATATAAAAAGAACCTTAAAGATTCCATCAAAAAACTATTAGAACTGATAAATGAATTAAGGTAGCAGCGTACAAAATAAATATTCAGAAATCGATTGCAATTTACACACCAATAATAAATTATCAGAAAGAGAAACTAAGAAAACGACTTTATTTATAATTGCATCAAATCAAAATACCTAGAAATAAATTTAAACAAGGAGGTAAACAACCTGTACTCAGAAAATTTTATGACTTTGAAGAAAGATATTGAAGAAGAAACAAATAAATGAAAGTATATATTGTGTTCATGGATAGGAAGACTTAACATCATTAGAATGTATATACTACCTAAGGCAATCTAGATTCAACACAATCTCCGTCAAAATTCCAAGGGTGTTTTTTCACAGAACCAGAACAAATAATACAAATATTTATATAGTACCACAAAGGACTCCAAATAGCCACAGCAATCTTGAGAAAGAAGAGCAAAGTTAGATGTCTAACATTGCCTGATGCGAAACTACCATACAAGGCTAGAGTGATCAAAACAGCACAATACTGTCATAAAAAACAGACACATAGATCAATGAAACCAGATAGACAGCCCAGAAATAATCCTGTGTGGCCTATTCATCTATGACAAAGGAGGCAAGAATATACAACGGAATGTTCTTCCATACAGCATATTGGTAGACAATTACATAATTTACAAGTGATCCCCTGATAATTCAAGTACCTACCTGGCACCGTACATGGTTATTACAATATTATTGGCTGTATTCCCCATGCTATACTTCACATCCTTATGTCTAATCTGTAACTGCCAATTTGTACTTCTTAATTCCTTCACTTTCTTCACCCACCCCTCAAGCCCCTTCTCTCTACAATGATAAGTTTATTCTCTGTATATATGAGTCTGTTTATGTTTTGTATGTTCATTTATTTTTGTCAGGTATGAGGTGACAGATGATAGCCATTCTGTCACCTCACACCTGACAGAATGGTTATCATCAATAAATCAACAAATAAGTGCTGGGGAAGATGTGGACAAAGGGGATCCTTGTACACTGTTGGTAGGAATGCAGACTGGTACAGCTACTGTGGAAAATAGTATGGAGTTTTGTCAAAAAATTAAAACTGGAACTGCCTTATGACCCAGTAAATCCAATTCTAGAATTATATCCAAAGAAACTGGAAACATTAATTTGAGTAGATATATGCACCCCTATGTTCACTGAAGTGTTATTTACAATAGCCAAGCTATGGAAGCAGCCCAAATGCCCATCGATAGACTAGTGGATAAAGAAGAGGTGATATGGCTATACAATGGAATATTACTTGGCTTTCAAAAAGAATAAAATCTTATCTTTTGTGACGATATGGACGGAACTGGAGGGTATTATGCCAAGTGAAAATAAGTCAGACAAGAAACACAAATACCTTATGGTTTTACTTTTATGTGGAATCTAAAGAACAAAGATAAATGAACAAACAAAACAGAAACAGACTCATATATACAGAGAATAAACTTATCATTGTAGAGAGAAGGGGCTTGAGGGGTGGGTGAAGAAAGTGAAGGAATTAAGAAGTACAAATTGGCAGTTACAGATTAGACATAAGGATGTAAAGTATAGCATGGGGAATACGGCCAATAATATTGTAATAACCATGTACAGTGCCAGGTAGGTACTTGAATTATCAGGGGATCACTTGTAAATTATGTAATTGTCTAGCCACTATGCTGTACACCTGGAGCTAATATAAAATAATATTGAATGTCAACTATAATTGAAAAGTAAAATTAAAAAAATATGACTAAGGAATCCCTTTCCTTTACTTGCAAAAGCTATGTGGGGCTGCTGATCATCAGTGCATAAAATGTCTCTTTTACTTTAAACTGCCTTTTGTCTTCTCCAACAGTACTGTGATAGCAGCTCAGAAGTGCTTTCTCATAAGAAGCAGAAATGTTCAATGAGCCAGAATTTGAAGTCTGACTTCCTTTTTTCTTTCCATGTCTGTTTAAAAAAAGAAAAAATACATTTTTAGACATGCAAGATCTTAAACAATTTACATTTCATATACCTTTTCTTGAGAAGTTACTGGAGCAAAGGAAGCAAGAGGAAGATATAAGTTACTGAAAACAGGAGATCCAATACAGGGAAAAAGCAAAAGACAACTTCAGAATGATGATGAAGAGAATCCCAGGATGGTAGTTACACACCAGAGCAAACCAGTCCATCTTGCTGCTTTTATCAGTTATGTAATACTGCATAACAAACCAACCCAAAATGCTGTGGCTTAAAAAAACTCATCTATTGATCTTTCAGTTTTGCTGAATAGTTTTAGGTGATCTTTGTTGGCCTTACTCATGTTTCTGTTGTTGGCAATTCAGCTGAGAATAATTGGTTTCAGATAGCCTCACACATGTCTGACAGGTGGCTGGAACTGTGGCGGTGCCTGGGCTATGTTTCTCTGCTCAGTCAACAAATAAGCCTTACTCTTCACATGGCAGCAGGGCTCCGGAGTCCAAAGCACAAGCACTTTTCAAACCACTACTGTGTCATGTTTGCTAATATTTTGTTGTACAAAGTAAATCACATGGTCAAGCTCAGAATCAAAGTAAAAAGTACATTCAGTGACAGAGCAAGGGCGGATGGGCACAGGAAAGGGAATTGCTGGCCATTTTGGTATCACTCTATCACAGAGTTCATCAGAAGGTTCCAGCAGAAAATTCTTTAGGAAGGGGAAATTGACAAAATGTACCTGATATGTCTGAACTTTTTGAGCAATGATTTGACAATAGTCAGAGTTTGGTGTTGAATTAATAATAAATATAAAGATAACTATGCAAAGGAAAATATGGGCAATTATTAACTCTGAAAAGAACAGAACAATGTTTAGCAATTTAAAATAAGCATAGTTTGCAACAAATTTAGTGGTAATTAGTGCTACTTAGATATAATCAGTCAGTTAACACTGAATATTGAACTAACCAAAATTTCAATCTGGCCACATAAGGAGAAAGATGGGATATCAAAAGTCAGTACAAATGGCGGGAAGGATAAAAGGGAGCTGAGTCCTACTCTTTCACTCCTCTGCCTGAGTGGAAAACCAAGAGATCATATCTAAAACTAGAAAGTCAAGAACTTAACAATTCGAGAATATTATCTAGAAAAATGAAGATAAATACAAAAAAATCAGTTAAAAGAGGTAAAACTGGTGCCTCTGGGAAGAGGGAAATAATGAGGCGACAAATGCCTGTTGTGTTTCACAGGAAGTCTTAGAGAACTATTTGTCTTCAAAAGTGTGTGCATGTTAACTTAAATACAAAATTAAAAAACAAACATAAAGTAATCAGTGTCTTTAATACAGACTAATATCAATAATCGCTATCTAAAGCAAATGATAAAAGCAGAATGCAGAATAGTATGTAAGCTATTACTTATGTTTTAAAAATGGACGGAGTGGATAATATAAAGATTTGCTTGTATATATGGATGGAGTAACTAATCAGCAAACTCTGCTGAGTCTACCTTCCGAATAAATTCCCATTCCAGCCACATCTCGCCGCTCCGCCACTCTCAGCCATAGGACAGCTATCACCTCTGACCGCACTAGGTTACTGGCCTCATTGCTTCACTGACCTCCCTGCTTTTACCATCCAGCCTTGTCTCCACTCAGCAGCCTAAGGAATCCAACTGAACAAAAAATTAATTCACTTAATCTCCCGTTCATAACCCTTAAGTTTTTTTTTAGCATGTTGCATAAAACCAGACTCCTCATCAGGGCCCCCAGACTCATGTGATCTGGTTCTGACCTCATGCCCATTTTCTTCCAGTCCATTCTCACCTTAGAGTCTTTGCAACTCATGGCCTCTCTGCCTAAAATGTTTTCCCCAGATATCTATGTGCCTGGTCTTTCACTCAGATCCCTGCTCAAATGTCATTTCCTTAGAGAAATCTTTCCTATTCCCCTTCACTGTACCCTCCCTCCCCATACACTACCTACCTATCATTATCTACCACCTCATCCTGATTTATTTTTATTCATAGGACTTATCACCATTTGACATTTAAATATTTGTAACATGTAGTTGTTTATGTGTTATCTCCCCCAACAAAACCTAAAGTTCCATGAGGGTAGCCATATTTGTCTGTTGTATTTATTGCATTTATTTGGAAATATCCAAGGCAGGGCCTTGTCCAGAGCAGCTATTAATTTCTTTTGAATAAATTAATAAGCAATGAAAATACACATGGGATTTAAAGAACTATTTACAGCGGCTGATTTGGGAAGGGGAACTGGGAACTTGAGTGTCAGGGGTGGGAGAATAAGGAAGACTTACTTTTCATTTCTTTAGATCCCATGACCTTCAAACATCTACAGCACCCAGAGTCCAGGCAGCAGTCTCTGCAGTGCTGCCAAAAGGGCACACAAGTGTGAAAAAGAAAAGAGTGAGAACATCTGCCAAGAGTTACTTTCTCCTGTAAGAAAGAAGGCATTATTAACATTGAATTCATAGATTTCAAGCCCATGTATATCATTTATAAATTACATTACAGTCCCATTTGGGAGGTGTTGCCATCCTGGGCACCAGGGTTTTCCTCCACGGCTTCCCGTGGGTTCTCAGCTTGAGCTAGTCTCACTCCCTGTAAGTATTTTAATTTATGATGCTTTTCTGACTCTGCGACTTCATTACAGCCAAACCATGTATACCTCATAGCAGTGAAAGCACTGAAATTTGTAAATAGTGGACTTAAGAACAGAAAGATTCAATTTTGAGGTGTCCCTATTTTAACACTACACTTACTCATTCCATCCTATTGGTTGGAAGGTTGGTAAGGTTAATGGAAATGGAGTAGGTGTTGGCACAACCACCCTTAACCAGAGAGTGTGGCCCTGTAAATTCCAGTCCCTTGGGTGTGTCTTGGCTGAGAAAAGGCTGCAAACCACTGATTTGTAGTCCACAATTTTGGACTTTGATACTCTAATTATATACAGTCCTTTGGTACCTATGTATTTACAGCCCTATAGGCACTTCTTGTAAGGACTCCTTTGTGCACAGCATTTCCAAGTTCCTCAGGGTATCAAGTATTGATAATATTTAATAAAGACTTGTTGTTTCAGTCATTAACATTAAAAAGCATAGATACTGGTATTGACTTATAATTATATCACCAGGGTTTTAATAGTTAAGTATATAGACATAGTAATAAAAAAAAACCCTGCACACACACACGTATGTACAGTTAGTAAAAGCAAGAAGTGTATCTCAATCATTTCTGTTTTCCCATAGTGCCTACAAAAATAGCTTTGCTACAATATGTACATTATAATGGATAATAAATTTAATTTATAATGTACATTACAACTGGGTAAATGGATGAGTAAATGTATGAATGAAGTCTACAATATCTACCTTGATAATAATCATAGATACTATTCATTAAACACTAACTATGGACCGGCCATTGAGCTAAGTCCTTATCACCATTACCCCACTTAATCCTTAAAATAATTATATACGAGCAGGTTTTTTTTAATATTATAAATGAGAAAATAGGGCTTAGAAAAGTAAAACAAGTATTTCACTGCTGCACAATTGCTAAATGGCAGATTCAGGATTCAAGCCCAAATCTAATTTCAAAGCCAGTGGCCTTTACTAAGCAATAACAAAAACAAAACAAAACAAAACACTCTCTGGATGAAAAGATGTTGAAATTTCTCCAATAAAATATTCCCATCTGATGACTTAATTGTCACTGAAAGTAAATTATAAAATCAGTATATTCTGCAAGAGTAGAGGTTAAAGATGTAATTAGTAAAATCAATCGGGGGAATAAAGGACATTCAGAGTAGAGCTCAGGTCAACTTTAAGTACATGGTCAAGAGAAGTTAAAACATTCACATTTTAAAAACTTAATCAGAAGTTAAAGATAATCTTGAAAAATAGTAGAGAATTGGAAATTGTTACAAAAATGGGAAGTTGCTTCTTGGCCACAACTTCTATTTATTTTAGATAAAAAGTAGTAACTGAACAATTTTTTATATACAAGATCAAAACTCCAGTTTCATTCATCCAACAGGAACATTTCCTTGCAACCAAGACAATATCAGTTGAAAAAAGACAGAAATAGTTTGAAGGCTAAGATGACACTCCTAAGGAGTTCCCCACCCATTGGAGGAGATGAGGAGTCTGCCCACGGCTGAGACAGAATGCTAGGTCAAGTGAGACCCAGCCTGGTGGGTCCTGATAGCCAGGTAGAGAATTTCAGACTGATGGTTGTCAAATGGGAGCTTTGGGGCAGCAAAGGGTTAAGGTCACTCTATGCCCAGGGTGCATACACCACCACTGCACGCTGTGTTGTGCTCCCCAATGAGGAAAAGAGATGTAGTAACCAGAGTCTTTCCTGAGATAAGATGAAGGGCTTAAATAAATTAATCAGAATTGTTCTGAACATGATAAGATAAGGGGTTTAGATGACAGAGAAGGAAGCAACTGCTGAATAAGAAGAGATATACACATTTCTCCAAAATTAAAAGGTTATGCAGCTGAGGCAGCTTGTTTAATGGAAAGAAAAATATGTTAATTATATAAAAAGGTGAGTGGCACATGTTTGAAAAATAAAAAACAAACAACTGTATGCTTGCTGGCAGAGCATGTATGAGGTGATGTGAGGGAGGTTTTAAGATTACTTTAAACTTTTCCATTTTCTTCCTAATTGAATAAATAATATATAAATATATTTTCCTTGTAAAAATTATAAAAGTTACATGTCAAAATAAAGTCCCCTCTGGTTATCTCCTGGAAAAATTTGAACATGATGGAAAAAAAAAGCTGGCAGCAATAATATAAACTCCCTTTTACTAACTAAGCAGGTGCTCTAGAAAACTGTTTATATATACATTATTAGTTTTTTCAGCAACTTTTGTGTGACTAATTACAAAGAGCCAAGGACTAAGAATACAACAATGACCTTAAAGAATTTGTAACTGTTGCATCCACCAATCACGAGAACAGATGTCGGAGACTTTCAGGGTTTCAAAGATGTTACTTTATTGGCCAAAGTTTTACCTGCGCAGGGGCGAACTCTCCAGACGTGTCTGGAGACACAGTGCTCCTTAGAGCTGCAGATGAGAGTCGCGCCTAACGCTCACAACTAAGGGTTTTTATGGACGCAAGCAAGCAAGCCGGATACAGAAGCGAATGTGGCGGTTAGCGATTGGCTCAGCAATACAAAGGGGTCACCCATCATTGGTGGTTTCGAAAGCGCGTGGGCAAACAAACGAGGCAAATCATTGGTGGGTTTGAAATCGCGTGGGCAAACAAACGAGGCAAATCATTGGTGGGTTTGAAATAAACTCAGGGGCAAAAAATTTTCTTCCTTAGTAACAGTCAGATGGCTATCTGCTTGCAACATCTGCTTGCTTAAAGGGTAACAGCCCACTTCTTGGCTATGAACAAACAACAGGCTTCCCTATGGCTATTTCTAGCAACACAACTTTCAACTATAACATAACCACTTCTATCCAAGCCTGGCATCATTTTCACCACAAACTAATAAGGAAAGCAAGACTCGGAAAAATTAAACATCTCACTCAAGGTTGCTGTGGGATAAATGGGTGGAACTGGGATTCAAAATTGTTCTGTTTGTTTTCAAAGGCTGAGTCCTCTTTTACTACTACTCAATTGTTTTCAAATAATTTATTTTAAAAGTACAAATCTTTCAAATTGTTTTTTAAAAATAAAATGATCACATTACAACTCAATTCAGAAAAAAGATAGAAGTAGAAGCATTTTGGTTCATTCAGTGGCCTATCCGAATGAACATAAAAATAAATTTGTTTCTATCAAGAGGAATGGGTGGAATTGCTTAAGGATTAACACCTCAAAGACTCAAGTCTCCTGTTGTTAAACTTTAGGAACAGTGACTGAACATTAATGTTGATAGAGATCATCAGGGCGACTGGATTCCAAACATGAAAGTGCCTGGGAATCACAGATTTGTGTTTCCCTTCCACTACCCCTAACCTCCCTGGTGCCCTGAAACCTGGAGTTGTTAAAAGCTCTTCTTTAGTGACCAATGATCTGCTAAATTTGAGACGCAATTCTGATACGTTTAGTGATTTCAACTCTGATACGTTTAGTGATTTCTCTTCACCACTCTGTCTTCTACCCATCCTCCCAATATGGAAATGTTTAACCAGACTTGTACAACAGGGCCACTTCATGGATGCCCAGTATTTGTGAGTTATCATCCTGAAATGCTGTGCTTTCCTTCTTTCTACCTTGACTTCATTTCTACCAACCCTGCAGTTATAAACCACATAATCCTTTCTAGAATGAAGCAGGTCTGTTAATCCTAGCTCCAGACTAATCTTTCTTCCGTAGCTACTGCTTTAATTTCTCATTCTTATTGGTGAAATATAAAACTCTCTTCCAGATAATCCCAAGCTTATTTATTTGTCTCAGCACTTCAGCTTCTCTTTATGATGGCTGTGTCCTGGCAAAACGCTATGTCTTCCTCCTTCATTCCTACCAATCACCTCCTGGCTTTCACAGATTGCTTATACAGCAATCATTTTTAAAATTCCCCCATGAGCAATCATCCAATGTCTGCTTATTTCTAGTCATGAAAAGCTTTCTTCTTCATGGAAGAATCTGGCCATTTGGAGGAGAGGAACAATGATTTTGAAAAAGATTCCTGCAGATTTTTAGCTAAAAATAGCTATACTTTCCAGCCATTTGTTCTTTCTTCTGGAATAGTGTTTTTCAATGTGGTACCCAGACTGCAGCATCAACATCACCTGGGAACTCAGGCCCCCCTGCAAATCTACTCAACAGAAACTCTGGGGACAGAGCTCAGCAACCTATATTTTCACAAGCCTGAGATGATTCTGAGGTACTCAAGTCTGAGAACATTAGATAGCAAGACTTCTCCTGGATCAATTTTCCTGGACACATTTAGCTTGACCTGGGGTCGTTAGTCACATCGATGCTACGTTTTGCTAGTTTCATTCCCAAAAGACACTTTAATCTTTCTGATATAGTTTATATCTTGGTCTAAATGCATATCAATGGTTATATCCTTTTGAGGGATGGAAACGAGTGAAGCTTTCTATTTTTTAATTTCTAATTATAGAAATTATAACTAAAGTTTTCCCGGGGAATGATTGTTAGTTGTGCCCAACATCAGGCTTGTTTAGTCAAAATGACTTCATGAAGGACATGAAAATTATATTGAACTTTGACAAATAGTAGAAATACAAGTTTTCAGGCAGAAATAGAGATAAGGACAATGTTGAAGGCAGAAATTGAGATAATAAAAGCAGTTTAATATATTGAATCACAACACTGGTTTTGAAATTAAAATGCTTGGCCTTGGCCACTGTGGCTCAGTTGGATAGAGTGTTGTCTTATAAATTGAAAGGTCATGTGTTCACTTCCTGGGTAGGGCAACATGCCTAGGTTTCTGGTTCAGTCCCCTGTTTGGGCATGTAGAAGAGGCAATCAATCAATGTTTCTCTCTTCAATCAATGTTTCTCTCCCTCTCTCTGTCCCTCCCTTTCCCTCTCTCTAGAATCAACAATCATGTCCTTGGATGAGAATTAAAAAAAAAAGCAATCAGAATGCCTGGAATTCTACTCTAGCTCTGCCACTACAAGCTGTGTGATTGTCCTTCACATCTGTAAGATGGGGGTCACAGTGGTACTCCAGGTGGTGAGAAGAACTCCAAGATGGCCTCAATATTTCTGCTATATGGTGTGCATGCCTCTCCCCTTGAATATTGGATGGCACTGATGAATATAATGAGATATCACTCCTATAATTAGGTTATTAATCAGTTGCCTTGGAGTAAATCAAAGAGAGATAATCCTGGGTGATCCTGACATAATTAGGTAAGCCTAGCAAGGAAGAAGGTGGAGGCTCAGAGAGACTCTCCTCCTACTCTACTACTGCCATGGAAGAAATCAAACAGACCATGAGGTGGCAAGAACCTGAGGGTGATCTCTTGGAACTGAAAGCTGTCCCCAGCTGAAAGTGAGCAAGAAAGCAGGACTTTGGGCATCTTGTTGAAAGGAATTGAACTCTACCAACAAGCAGTAAACTTGACAGAGGACCTCAGATGTCTGGCAGACCCAGCTGACACCTTGGCTTCAGTTTGTGAGACCCTGAGCTGAATACTCAGGTAACCTGTACCTAGACTCCTGAAAACAGACACTGAAAGAGAATAAATGTGTTGTTTTAAGCCACTAAGTTTATGATAATTTGTTATAGAATTATTGATAAACTGCATGGAACTCCAACAACCAAGGAATTAAAGAAACAGTCAACAAGACGAACCAGACCGGTGAGACAGGCAGACAAAGAAAACTCTCAGAGCAGATGAGCTGCACTGTTCCCTCTCTGGCCCCTCCCCCACAGATAGGGACAAATCGCAGCAAGGAGGGTTGCCTTGCCCTGGTGAATACCTAAGGTCCCATCTCTTTACAACTTAACAGGTGCACTGAGACAAAGAAATAGGGCCCAAATAAAAAAAACAGAGCAAAATTTGAGAAAGAGAGTTAAGCGATGACAAGATTGCCAACCTATCTGATGGAGAGTTGAAAGCCCTGGTAATCAAAAACTCACAGAAATAATTGAGCTTGGTCACAACATGAAAGACCCCCCAAAGTGAAATAAAGTAAAATATTCAGGGAATCAACAGTGACAGGAAGGAAATCAGGACCCAAATCAACAATTTGGAACAAAAGGAAGACATAATCATCCAACCAGAACAGAATGAAGAGACAAGAATTCAAAAAAATGAAGAGAAGCTTAGGAACCTATGGGACAACTTTAAACATTCCAATATCTGAATTATAGGGATACCAAAAGGAGAAGAACAACAGCAAGAAATTGAAAACTTATCTGAACAAATAATGAAGAAAAACTTCCCTAGTCTGGTGAAAGAAATAGACTTCCAGGAAGTCCAGAAAGCCCAGAGAGTCCCAAACAAGTTGGACCCAAGGAGGAACACACCAAGGCATGTCATCATTAAGTTACCCAAGATTAAAGATAGAGAATCTTAAAAGCAGCAAGAGGAAAGGAGAGAGTTACTTACAAAGAAGTGCCCATAAGACTATCAGCTGATTTCTCAAAAGAAACCTTGCAGGCAAGAAGGGGCTGAAAAGAAGTATTCAAAGTCATGAAAGACAAGGACGTGCATCCAAGATTACTCTATCCAGCAAAGCTATCATCTAGAATGGAAGGGCAGATAAAGTGCTTCTCAAATAAGGTAAAGTTAAAGGACTTCATCATCATCAAGCCATTATTACATGAAGTGTTAAAGGGACTTACCTAAGAAATTGAAGAAGATCAAAAACTATGAACAGTAAAATGACAACAAACTCACAACTCTCAACAAATGAACCTAAAAAAAAAGAAAAATAATGAAAACAAAAATTAAGCAAACAACGAGAATGGGAACGGAATTAGAGAAATGAACATTACATGGAGGGTTTTGAGTGGGGGGGGGGAGTGAAGTAATAGGCAGGGAAAGGTGAAGGGAATAAGAATCATAATTGGTAGACATATAAAATAGATGGGAGAAGTAAAAACTGGTATAGGAAACAGAGAATTCAATGAACTTCTAAGTGCAACCCATGGACATGAATAAGGGGGCGTGGAATACTGGAGGGTTGGGGAGTACAAGGTGGAGGGGAGAAAGGGGGAAAAATTGGGAAAGCTGTAATAGCATAATCAATAACATATACTTTAAAAAACATGAGAAATTGTTTTGGATAACCAGATTTGAGAAAAAAAGGCAATAAAAGGCAAGGGGCCTGTCAGGAAAGAGGAAATTATATGCTGCTTTGTGCGGGATGGTTAGTGATGCAGATGTGGCCAGATGGAAGAAGACCACAAGCCCCATACTTTTGCAGGGCCATTTGAGAATATTGGAGAGATATAGCAATGCCCAGTGGCAGAGGAATTGAGGCATAGGTGGAAGAAGTCTCCAGTGAGTTAGAAACTAAGGGTCTCTTTAATGCCACACTCATTGGATCAGGGAGAGTTTTTTCCCAGTTAGGAAGATGAAATCTTGTACATGAATCATTGTAACAGCTGTGTGCCCTGACAATGAATCATTCAGTAAAAAGTGATTCTTGATCAGCTGAGCACTAAGGCAGAGTTTCTCTCTCACTCTCACCAAAGTGCTATGCACTAACCGAGCCCTTCTCCCTGCCCCACCAACAAAAGTCTAACTTGACACCTGGTTGTGTCTTTGCCCCAAACTCACCTTCCCAGTCAGATGCACCCCATCATCTGCTCTCTGACCACCACCTTATTAAGGACCTGGTCCTGAACTGACTCAATCCAAACCTTAGTAGCAATCTCAACTGATTTTTGACCTCTATAGAGTCAACCTCAAGCACATTCCATCACTTCCCTGGTTTTACCTGACTGGGTTCTTGTTAATCTGACTTGACATGATCCTTTCCAAAAGAGAACACTTTTTTAGAAATTAACTGAACCCAATTAATTGGTGGCAAGCTTTAAGATTCTTTGAATTTAGGATAATCTAGAAACTACACTGTCAAACTTACTCATTGAGAACAAACAACATACAAAGTACTAGATCAGATATTATGGAGAGTCAGAGAGTGAGAGGTATAGTTCATCTTCATCTACCCTATTTGGGAAATAGAGCATAAAAAATTAACAGCACAAGTCATACATAGTAACTAATGTGGCAAAACAAGAGATGTTATAAGAGAACACATGGCTGATTACCAAATAGATGGCCAGGAGAGTAACTTCCATACAAGTTCTAGAAGGACCAAATTGCTGTGGGACTTTCTGTCAGGAAACATCATGGAGAAAGAGGAAATATTTGATCTGTATTTTAAACCAGGCAGTATTATGGGCCAAATTGTGTCCCTCTCCATTTGAATGTTGAAGTTCTAACCACCAGTACCTTGGAATATGATTATATTTGGACACAGCATGGATCTTTAAAGAGGTGATTAAGTTCAAATGAAGTCGCTAAAGTAGGGTCTAGTCTAATACAACTGGTGGCCACATAAAAAAGAACAAATTCTGACACAGGCATAGAGAGAAAACCACGTGAGGACACAGAGAATATGGCCATCCACATGCCAGATGCCTCAGAAAAAAACACTCCTGCTGATACCTTGATATTGGACTTCCAGCTGCCAGAATTGTGGGAAAATAAATTTACTTTGTTTAAGTTCTCAGTCCATGGTGCTTTGTTATAGCAGCCCTACCTAGCAAATTAAGACAGGAAATACCTGGCATCATTTGCCTTTCAAATGCAGCTGAATTAACTGATTCTGAAAGATAAGAAGGGAATAAAGGGGGCAATAGAAGAGATTGGATTAAACAAGAAGATGAATTTCAGGAAATAGTGTAGATTAAAAACAATGACTAAGAAAAAGTGGACAGTGGTTTCTGCAATAAACCTTTATTGAGGAAAAAGTGCCAAGATTACTTACTCCAGCAGAGATACTCTTGTTTTGAGTCATTGGGGGAGAAAACTGCATGAACTCAATGACAAAAAAGGAAGAAAGAAGTAGGAGGAAAGGATTTACAGGAAAATTCATGGTAATAAAGCCCAAAGGAAATGAGAAGCACCATGGAGGGCCTAAGTTACTGAAAGAAGAATGATACAGAAAAGGAAGTAATATGAATCTGAGATTAAAAGAAGTAAAAAATTAAGAATTTAAGGAAGCAAAAGGAGTTTGAATGAAGCCTAGAGGCACTAAAAATAAACCATTACACATATGGGTCAAGTGTTATGCAAACCAGAAAGAGGTCATTCTGATATGATTATATCATTTAAGGTTAGCGTCTCAATTTACATGGATCAGAAAAGGAAGACATAGGGTATAATATTAAAATAAGAAACAAAGTAATATGGAAATAAAGACTGGGTTTGGGCATCTACTTTTTAAAACATTTCTGGATTCTTTCAGCCAGTAAGTTCCCCATTTTGCAGCACTTAAAACCAACCAAAATAATAAAATAACTATGAATGGAGGGCAAAAGAGTGATACATTCCTTTTTGACTATGTTGAGTAAATTAGACATGATGTATCCAAGGTAGAGCTTATGGACAAGCCAGTCACCCTGCAGCCCTTTTTGGGGAAAACACACATCTGTGGCTCCTGCTAAGAGGGAGTCTTGTTTCCAGGCACATGGCCTCTGCTTCCTTCCTAAGCCCTTCAATCCCAGTTCTCCCATTTTAGCTGACTAGAACTAGGAACATATGGGTCAAGTGTTATGGAAATAAACATGGAACCCCAAGGCAACTAATTTTTAGATGGGTTTATGGCTTATGAAGAGGTTGGCACAGAGCCTCTATTCAAATAGGGATATTGTAGGCTTGGCAGACACTATCACCTAGAAATCTGACTTGTAACTGACAAATTGTTAATAAATTGAAGCTTTGAGTTATTAAAAAAGTTGAAGAACCAGTAATGAGTAAGCATAGGTTGAAGTAAGTTGAAATCAAAAGGATTCACAAGAGAGTTGACAAACTGGTGAATAGAAATAGGACTGGTAGCTGTGCGGATGAAGGCATGCTGAATGACTGCGATTATGGGATCCCTGAACTTGTCAAGGCAGTGAGAGGACTCAGATCAGTGACTCTTCACTGCATGCCTCTGGCTCCTGAGCGACTGCCAGTGTCCATGAAGCCCAATTCCCTAGCTTTTCCTGAATTCCCAGGACTTACTTACAGTCCTCACGTCCACAAATATCTTCACTATATTCTTACTTCCATCAACCAGATGAACCCTTGTTCTTCATAGTGAAGAGATATTGACAAACATCTTTATAATAATATTGGTTAACATTTATTTAACATGTATTATGTGGCAAGCATTGGGCTGTTAACTTTACATGTTCAAGCTTATTTAATTTCACAATAGTCTTTGAAGTACTATTCATATCCTCACCAATTTATATGTAAGAAAGCCTAACTTAAAAGGTTATCTCACTTATTCAAGGTCACACAGCTATTCTGTGGCAAAGCTGGTTCTGAATCCAAATCTGAACAACTTCAGAGCCCAAACATATACATAACTTTACTTAAATTCCTATTAAGTTATGCTGTTTTTCTTTTTTTGAATCATTTTGGACTAGATAGTTGGAGTCAACTACTATAGTCATAAAATTTGAAATGTAATGATAAGAACTAATAAAACAGAAAAAAGGCTCTTATAATAAATATCATGTGCTATAAAATGAAATAAAATAATCAGGCATCTTGCTAAAATTTAGTAACGGAGAAATTCTAAAAAGTTCCCCCCAAAGGAAGAAAGACTGGATGGAACCTAATTAGTAATTTCAGATGCACAATATGCTAGATATATTACTTAGTTTAATAAATGTCTAAGGAAATATGTATTTTTTAGTTTAATTATAACCTTGATTTACCTAATTTTTCTCACAGTCTTAATCTTCTTAGCAATTAATTTTCTACAAAGACATTTTTAGAAACCAAACTTGGATGTATGAGAGACTACTTAGCATTAAATAAAGAGATAGAGATGAAAATGTAGAGTTTACAAAACTTATATGCAAGAAAAAGAAGCTGTGAAATAAAAAGTGCAAGATTCTAACTCTTAATTATGCTGATCTAACTAATATTTATTTCTCAAAATTGGAAAAATGAGCAGAGGTACATGAAAGATACAACTATTTGAAAATGAATAATAATGTTGAATGTGTGTTAGACCCATGAAGGCATAGATTCTTTTGTTTCCTTCATTTGCTGAATTCTTAGATGCCAGAGTAGCTTCTGGTGTGTAGTAGATGCTCAATAAAATGTTTTAAATAAGTTGAATAAATGACTCAAACTCAAAACAATGAAATTTTCCTTTGAATTCAATCTCTAAATGATATGTGAATATGAGCAAGTCATTTAGCAAGGTGCAATTTTTATTTATTTATTGGTTTGCAAGACATTTATTTATTTATTTATTCAATATAAGAAGATGGAATTTGCCCAACCAAACATCAAAATTAACAACATGGTATTTGTTTAGGAATAGGCAATAAATCAGTCAACCAGACTAGAAAATTTAGAGACAGATTCTTGTGTGCTTGTTATGTGTGAGTGTGCATGTGTGTATTACTCCATGAAGGTAGCACACAAGATCAGTATGAAAAATAAAATGAATTAGTTTGGGACAATTGGCTATTGTTTAGAGAAAAAAATAATGTTAATCCCCTCCTATACTATATATTAAGCTAAATTCCTGATAGGTTCAAAGACCTAAATATTTTTTAATAGAAAATTATAAAACTATCAAGAACAAAATTCACAGAAATATGAATTGCCTCAAGGTGATAAAATTCTTTCTAAGAGTAACATTAAACCCATAACAATAAAAAAATTAAAATGTAAACAATTATAATTGTTTTACATTCAAAAGTACTATAAACAGGGTAAATATATCTTGGCCAACTTGGAGGTGTAGGTAGATATGCTTCACTTCCTCAAGCAACCAAAATAAGGATAACAACCAATTTAAAAAGAAAAAATAACCAGAACTGCCAGAAAACTGAACTGTATGGAAGTCTGACAACCAAGGAGTTAAAGAAGAAACATCCATCCAGACTGGTATGAGGGGTGGAGATGGGAAGGTGGGGTGGAAAGGGTACATGACAAGGTGGAAAATGGTAGAACAGGATATCACACATTTGCATGAGGATAAACTGGGAGGAAAATGGGAGTGAGACAGACCACAAAACCCAGGATTCCAGCACCAGAAACTGAACACACAAAACCTCTGGGAGTAAACACCTCTGGGGGTTGCGGCAGTGAGAGAAACTCCCAGTCTCACAGGAGAGAACACTGGAGGGGCCCACGGGATCCTAGAATGTCCAGCAGCCCACCCACCTGAGAATATGCACTTGAAGGGCAACAATTTGCTTGTGGGTAGTGGGGGAAGTGACTGAAAGTGGAGCAAGAGCCAAACAAGCCAGCAAGGGACATCGATCCCTCTTTGACCCCTCCCCCACATACGGTACCACAATGCAGCAAAGTGGGTTGCCCTGGTTTGAAGAATACCTAATGCTCCACCCCTTACAATGTTACAGGTGTGCCGAGACAAAGAAACGTGGCCCAAATGAAAGAACAGATCAAAACTCCAGAAAAAGAACTAAGTGATGAGGAGATATACAATCTATCCATTGGAGAGTTCAAAACACTGGATGCTCACACAGTTGGTTGAGCTCAGTCACAAAATGAAGGAAGAAACGAAGGCTACCCAAAGTGAAATAAAGCAAAATATACAGGGAACCAACAACTAAGGGAAGGAAACTGGTATTCAAATCAAGATGGGGAACAAAGGAAGAAATAAACATCTAACTGGAACAGAATGAAGAAACAAAAATTCAAAAAAAATGAGGAGAGCTGAGGAACCTCTGGGATAACTTTAAACATTCCAACATCTGAATCATAGGGATACCAGAAGGAGAGGAAAAGCAAGAAATCAAAACTTATCTGAAAAAATAATGAAGGAAAACTTCTCCAATCTGGCAAAATTACTAGACATACAACAAATCCAGGAAGCTGAGAGAGTCCCAAAGAAGTTGGATGCAAAGAGGAACACACCAAGGCACATTATCTTTAAGTTACCCAAGATTAAAGATAAGGAAAGAATCCTAAAGGAAGCCAGAGAAAAGGAGATGGTTACCTACAAAGGAGTGTCCATTAGACTATCAGCTGATTTTTCAAAAGAAACCTTTCAGGCAAGAAGGGTCTGAAAAGAAGTATTCAAAGTCATGAGAGGCAAGCACCTACATCCAGGATTGCTCTATCCAGCAAAACTATCATGTAGAATGGAAGAGCAGATAAAGTGCTTACCAGATAAAGTAAAGTTAAAGGACTTCATCACCACCAAGCCATTATTATATGAAATGTTAAAGGGACCTATCTAAGACAAAGAAGATCAAAACTATGAACAATAAAGTGACAACAAACTCACAACTATCAACAACTGAACCTAAAACACAAAAGCAAACTAAGCAAACAACTGTAACAGGAACAACATCGCAGAAATGGAGATCACATGGAGGGTTATTAGCAGGGAGGGTGGGGAAGAGTGGGGAAAAGGCACAGGCAATAAGAAGCATAATTAGTTGGCACAAAATAGACAGGGGAAGGTTAGGAATAGTATGGTAAATGGAGAAGCCAAAGAACTTACATGTATGACCCACGGATGTGAACTAAGCAGGGAGAATGCTGGAGGCAAGGGGGTGCAGGGCAGGGGGGAGAAGGGAGAAAAAAAGGGGACAACTGCAATAGCATAATCAATAAAATATACTTAAAAAATAAAAATACTGTAAACAAATTTGGGAGGTAAATGGTAATTAAGAAAATCATAATTATAACAGAAAATAAGAATCGCTAGCCATAATATAGAGTGCTATAAGTCAAAAAGAATTATAAACAACATATAACACAGTACAACAACAGGAAAACAAAATAAGCAGATATTCAGAGAAGAAATTATATTGTACAAATGACTGATGCACATATTAATATATGTGTATGGTAAATACACAAATGGCCAATAAACATGAAAATCCATTGATCATTAGTATAAATTAATGTAACATTTTAGAGGCCATCTTGGCAATATGTCTCAGTAGAATCAATATAATTAAAAATAAAAGTGTAGAGGAGAGAGTACTGGTTTTGAAGTTAGACATAACTGAGTCTGACACTTACCTCTGTTATTTAGCAGCTGTGTGAACTTGAGCAAGTCACTTAGCCTGTATGAGCCACCAAGTGTACATTGAAAAGAAAGGGTAACAGTGCCTCTCAGGCTTGAGGGAAAACTGAAAAAGTACATGTACATAGCCTGGCACATAGCAGGGACTCAATAAATATTAGTCTCTCCTCTTCTTACTCTCCTGTCCTCCTTTCCACCCTCCTCCAGATTCCCAGTCAGTTTTTATTAGACTGAGGAATGATTCAGGGCAGGAAAGTTCAGCTCCCCTCCAAAGGAAGTCATAATTGGTTAAGGCATTAATATGTAATTCAGGGAGAGCTTTCAAGGAAAGCAACAAAGCAAAGTGGTATAGTGAGTGAAGAAAATAGAGCAGAACGAGCAAACTGCAAGTAAAGATTTGGCACCAATTAGATGAAAAGAAAGAGTCAAACAAGAATGAGAGTAACACCAAACCCAAAGCCATAATGACAACAGATTAAAAAGTGAATATGTAATTATGCACTTTGGAGGTCAGGATAAAATAAAGTGTTGTGGAATTAGGAGGAAAAATTAGACAAATGAGGATGGTACAGACATTGAGGATAATGGTATTAAAATATTTCTGAAATTATGAAAGTATGATTAATATCATACCACCAAAACTTTAGGGAAATAGAAAATAGAAAAATACTCCCATAAACGACTATAATTTTAGGTTATTCTTGTGTAGTATATTTTATAGGTATGTTTTCTTTTTTTTTAATTAAGATATATTTCACATGTCATAAAATTCACTCCTTTAAAGTGTATAATTCAGATATTTGAGTATGTTCACAAAGACGTGAAACATTTTCATCACCCCCCCACACCTCCCACGAAATCTATTAGCAGTTACTTTCTATTCTCCATCCCTGCAGTCCCTAATGTATTTTTCAGAAGCATGCCTGAAACCAGTAGAATTTCCTTTGTTGTTTAACTTGATAGTCCATCAGAAACAAACTTTCCATAAATGGATTAATAGTTTTCAAATTTTAATGTAGAGAAATCTAAATTTCTAAAATATTTAAAGAGGATAAAATTAAGAGAACAAACAAACAGAAAGAAAAACAAAGGATAATCTAGGATAACAACTAAAAGATGAAGATGTAAATAATGTATTAGCAAGCAGTAGACATACATAGCTTAAGAAGTAAATAGTAACTTTATCAGATTATTGAAGAAAGGGGCATTTTGGGGCATTCCGATGATTTTACTACTGTTTTATCTTTTAAAAACTGTGAATCAAGTCATGTTTGTAACACAAAACAACAACAACGACAAAACCCAATGGCACTGAAGAGTTTACTGAGTGAGAATGCTTTGCTTCCCCATTCCATCCCTACTCCCACCCCTTTCTCTTCCACTCAAACCCTAGACCCACACTTGAGAAGCAACCAAGTTTAAACTTTTAACAACTACAGTTTTTTTAAATTCTTCTGGGTGGTTACTTCCCTATCCCTCAATAATACAGTCATATTGCCACTGCTTTATTTACCAAACAGACAGACGTTCTGTGAACTTCCTTCCCGTTCTGATGGATGAGATCTTAGTTCACTCACCCCTTCCCCTTCTCAATACGAATGTCTCACTATTTTTAGTTCCTCTATTATAATTTTAGCTAATATACTTACTTCAGTTCCTTTTCATAACTTTAATATATGTACCTTTGTTTCATTTTCCATTAACTATAATCTGTATCTCTACACACTTTGTATAGGTCCCCTCCCTTTCCACTTTGAAATTCTCACACTGCTGTTTTCTGTAAGATTTCAATGAAAAGGTCCAAATGACCAGCACAGTGAAATATGAAGTTTTAAAGACATTTTTTAAAAATGTGTAGTTCATGTACACAATGATAGAGACTAATATAGGAACACATGTGTTCAGCACTCAGCTTTATCAAACCTTAACATTATAATGTATTTGCTCCCCTTTAAAAAAGACATTGGCAATCCATTGAGGGCTCCTATACTAATTGCTGACTCTATTTCTCTTCCATTCTAGCATTATGAGTAATATCAAAACCTCTTATTAACTCAGTGCTTATCATTCTAACACATTATGTATTTTTGACACATATTTTGGCATCCATATGTATCATATGTTAATAATGACATTTTCAAAAGTAAAATGAAAGCTATGGGGATTAAGGAGCACTAATATTCCTAAATTCTAAGATTTGGGGGTAAACTCACTGCAAAGGAAGTTCTAGGAGCATGACTCACAGGGCATGGAATACATCATTAAAGGCTAAAAATAATAGCTTGGTGGCTCAAGGGGAATTATGATATATATCAAAAGGAGAGAATCAGGAGGGTTATTTTTAATTTTGCTAACAGATTTAAGATTGGACTTTCATGCACAAACTGAAGAGGACATCCCCTAACAGTCTCCTCACTGCACTCGGAGTGTGGGTAGAAAGGGTGTTTCAGGGAACAGGACTGGCCCCCATTGTGCTTAACAGCATGAATCACACTTTAGACAAATGAAATTTAAGGAAAAAGAGACAGGAATCTGCACACTGACCCATTTTTAGCTTATGCAAAAGAATTACCATTTATAGCTCAATGTATGACAGAAGAAGCATAGCATCCAGCATTTAAACACTGGAGCACCTGCCAGAGAAGCAGAAGCAAGAGTCGTAAAAGAAGGCACAAAGTTGAAAGAACAGGAGGCGATAGAAAAGCCCAATGGCATAAAGATATTAATGCAAGGACATTCATTCTTTTTTATTATTAAATAGATGAAAAATTTTAAAGAGACTTTTTTGATGCCCATAATTCCCATATTGCCATACAGTAATTTTTTGTTTCTTCATATTCCTTCCCAGTTTTCATATCCCCCTTTACACTCACATGCAGTATGTATATA
This sequence comes from Carollia perspicillata, assembly GCA_004027735.1. Taxonomy (NCBI): domain Eukaryota; kingdom Metazoa; phylum Chordata; class Mammalia; order Chiroptera; family Phyllostomidae; genus Carollia; species Carollia perspicillata. The sequence continues at coordinate 115,579 of PVKM010000121.1, read as the reverse complement.
ACATACACCTAATTTTAATCATACATAGTATAATAAAATTCAATATGCCACTTTTAAAATTTAATAAGCATTAATGACACAGTTTCAGTCACTAGACTTACCATTTTCAATGTCGGCACCTAGTGCCTACTGCTTCCATTGTTGCTACAGTAGCCCCCTTCTCTGTGGGGGACATGTCCCAAGAACTCCAGTGGATGCCTGAAACCACACATCGTACCAAACTCTATATATACTGTTTTTTTTTGCTATACATACATACATTTGATAAAGTTTAATTTGTAAATTCCGCACAGTAAGAAACTAACAACAACAATAATGAATGATTATAACAATACACTGTGGTAAGAGTTAGGTGAATGTGGCATTATTAGGTAAAATAAGGGTTACCTGTACTCAAGCACTGTGACACCTTGACAGTCATCTCCAAGACAGCTACTAAGTGACTGTCAGGCAGGGGGCCTCCACAGTTTGCTGATGCTGGAAAAAGGGATGAGTCATGGCCCAGGAGGGGCTGAGTGGGACTCTCAAGAGTTTATCACGCTACTCAGAAAGATGTGCAATTTGAAACTCATAAATTATTTCTGGAATTCCCCACTTCATATTTTCTGACTGTGATTGGCTACAGGTAACTAAGAACCCAAAAAGTGAAATCGTGGATAACAGGGGACTACTATGTTATGAATATGTTCCTATAGGCACTCTGTGTATTCTCAACATAAATAGGGGAGAGGATACTAGGAAAAATTAGAAAATGAACATTTTTTTAAAAGGTAGATATGGAAGACTTGGAAGTTATCTTTAGGAGCCAGTTGATTCAGCAGAAATATGTCTCTGTTTTCTTTTATGTAAATTATGTATATACTAGCAGGTATTCAGTTCTGCTAAGGAAGATTCCCAATTTTTAAATTTGAAGACGTTTACCAATGCAGAAAAAAACATTGCTGATAAAAACACATGTGGACCAAGTATTAATCAATGCTCATTATATTATTTTAAAATAAAGAAATATTCTTGCCCTGGCTGATGTGGCTCAGTGGATTGGGTGCTGGCCTGTGAACCAAAAGGTCACTGGTTCAATTCCCAGTCAGGGCACATGCCTGAGTTGCAGCCAGGTCCCCAGTTGGGCATGTGCAAGAGGCAACCAATCTCTGTTTCTCTCCCTCTCTTTCTCCCTCCTGTCCCCCTCTCTAAAGATAAATAAAATAATCTAAAGCAATTATTTAAAGAAAAAAATAAATATTCCTGAAAAGTTTATGTTTCTTTTGGACCCCTCTGCAGTCACATGGGTGGACTCTACATGGCTTCAAGGAACAAGGCAACTTCATCCCAAAGTAGTTCATGTAAATAGTGATAGAGGAAGGAGTGATGGGTATGATTTGTGCAGAAAGACTTTACTCTTTAATTGGTTGCTGTTTCAAACAGATTGCAATGATGTTTTATGTTTGTATAATGCATTATGGTTTGCAAAGTGCTGTTGTGGCCTGTATAGTAGAAGGATGTGAGGTAAGCCTCCCCTAAGGCCGCCCCACTCTCCAGGAGTGGGTATAGAATGCTGAAGGAACAGCAGCTAGGGAGGGTACTTAGTGGGACTGCACAAAAGGTGGCATCTTTGGCCCAAAGAAGGACTCTATTAAGTGACACTACTTCAAACTCTCTTCCTATTGAAATCTGGACAGCAAAATTCCTCCTCCTTTAATAATTGCAACTCAGTGACAGTTTAAGAAGGGCAACTTTAGACAGGTTGAAATTGAAAACTCCAGCACATAGACCATTAAAATAAAACACTCTTGACAGGGCATAGAACATCTCCTCCCAGTGAAGACAGCAGCACTTTCCAAAGTGTAAGCCTAGTTAGAAGTTACAGGATTGCATAGAGCTTTGAAAGTAAAAACAGAGCCTGAATACTAATACCACATTTCTATGTGCTTCTTCTAAGGGACCCTGCCTGGGTCATGCTGCTGGGTCACAGGCTGTTGTTAACGATGGTAAATTCTAGCAGAGGTGTCCAACTGTTTGGTGTCTCTGGGCCACATTGGAAAAAGAAGAGTTGTATTGGACTATACATTAAATACACTGAGACATGTAATCACAAAAACCTCATGTTTTAAGTAAATTTATGATTTTGTGTTGGGCCGCATTCATAGCCATTCTGGGATGCATGAGGCCAGAGGGCAGCAGATTGGACACCCCTGCTTACAGCAAGCATGGTGAGGAAAGTACAGAGCAGAAAATAAAGTCTTACACAGGAAGAAAGGAAAAAAGTTTGGCGGTTCATGCCAAAAGAGGAATACATATATATAAAATGCATACTGATGTCAGTTTCAGTTTATTTAGAAGAAATCACCATTTATATCCACAATGTAGAAGAACCATATCTTCAAGCATATTTAAACACTTGAACATATGTCAGAGAAGCAGAAATAAGAGTCACAAAACAAAGCACAATATTTCTGATATAGAGACATACATAAGTATGCATACATATTTGCACACATAAATACATACATATACATATATACACATTTGAAAAATACAATTTATGAATAAGTTGAAAAGATTATTTTAAAAATGAAAGAACTAGGACCAGAAATACCAATAAACTATAAAACTTATTTTATTTTCACAAAATCACTGGGGATAGAACCAACATGAAGATCCTAATTAGCATAACTATTACCCCTTGTGTGAACCCTTCTCTTAAGTCTGTCCCTCATTAGAGTTGACCAGTCCCCCTTTGTGATCCAAAGTACTTTTCTTTTTTTTTTATTATTGTTCAAATACAGTTGTCTCCATTTTTTCCCCACCACTCCCCTGACCACAGCCAACCCCACTCCCCACCCTTGATCCTACCCCTCTTTGGTTTTCTCCATGTGTCTTTTGTACATGTTCCTGAAAACCCTTCCCTCCTTTTCACCCCATTATCCCCTCCCACCTCCCCTCTGGTTACTGTCAGTTTGTTCTTAATTTCAATGTCTCTGATTATATTTTGCTTTCTTGTTTGGTTTGTTGATTAGGTTTCACTTATAGGTGAGAGCATATGGTATTTGTCTTTCACTGCCTGGCTTATTTCACTTAGCACAATGCTCTCTAGTTCCACCCATGCTGTCATGAAAGGTAGGAGCTCTTCCTTTCTTTCTGCTGAGTAATATTCCATCATGTAAATGTTCCACAGTTTTTTTATCCATTCACTTACCGATGGGTGCTTAGGTTGCTTCCAGCACTTGGCTGTTGTAAATAGTGCTGCTATGAACATTGGGATGCATAGGAGCTTTGAATTGGACTTTCAGGGTTCTTAGGATATAATCCCAACAGTAGAATTTCCAGGTCAAACGGCAGTTCCATTTTTAGTTTTCTGAGGAAATTCCATATTGGTTTCCACAGTGGCTGCACCAGTCTGCATTCCCACCAACAGTGCACTAGGGTTCCATTTTCTCCACATCCTCTCCAATACTTGCTTGTTGATTTGTTTATGTTGCCATCTGACCTGTGGTATCTCATTGTGATTTTAATTTACTTCTCTTTGATGGCTAGTGATGCTGAGCATCTTTTCATATGTCTCTGGGCCCTCTGGATGTCCTCCTTGGAGAAGTGTCTGTTCAAGTCCTTTGCCCATTTTTGGGTGGTTGTATGTCTTCCTGGAGTGTAGTCATGTGAGTTCTTTATGCATTTTGGAGATCAAACCCTTGTCAGAAGTATCATTGGCAAATGTTTTCCCATACAGTTGGTTCTCTTTTCCCAAAAGTACTTCTCATTTTGAGTCTTTTTTAGCATCACTCACAATCATGATGTTTTACATTATGTATTTCATTTATCCTTACCATTAGGTTTTGAGGTCCTTAGGATAAAGATCGTGTCCTACTCACCTCATACCTCTGACATCTCGTGCAGTATCTGGTGAGTGTATGCACATGCTTGTTGAAACTGAGCCTCTGCCTGTCACAGAGAAATCAGTTGTCCTGTTGAAGCAATTTCTTCCTAACTTACAGTTCGGTTCTCCCAGCTTTTCCCTTAGGCAGAGAATCAGCATCTGTCATGTTATGTTCATAGGGGCTTTTGTTTCCTTTCTTCTATAGGGGAATAAAGACCAAGGTTTTCTGCAGAGGCTAAGACAATAATTCTTCCTGTGTGCTGTTAAATATTTTTAGAAATATTGATGATTAGAGACCTAAGATTGAGTGCTGAGTGGAAAGGCAGGCACCCTGACCCAGACAGAGGCACAGATCTAGGAGCCCCTTAGGAATGAGATTTGGGAAAGGGGAAAGGGGGTAGATCTTTTAAGGCAAAAATACTCAAACTATTTCTGTTCCAAATTAGGACAGTAAAAGGTCTGACTGATGTTGTTTGGCTGGCAATATATGTATTTGTCATTGCGTAACTACAGAGCTAATTAGAAAGGTCTTCTTTGGAATTATGGTATGCATTTAGGCCATTCTGGGATTATGGTATGCAGGTGTCTCATGGCCTTGCCTGATAGGGATTATGTCATCTACTCGGGTGTCAGTAGATACCCTGGTTTTAGCAGGCTTGGTGGTCTGGTCAGAGTTTAGTGTTGCTCACAATTACCCTGGGTAATTGTTTGAGGGTAGAGTTCCCATCTCTACTTCTTTCATGAAGATCAAACCCCAGCCCTGTCATATAAACTGTGGGTGATTTTGACAATTATCCTAGGAGGTAAGGGAGAGCAATGAACATTCATTCATGCCTACTGTATGGCAGGAGCTTGGCTTCACAAATGATTTGAAATAGATAACACCACTTTATGGAGGATGCCACACAGGTTTTTCATGATAAATCCAGGGTTCAAAGACAAGTCTAATCTTGTTTTGAAATTGTGGCTGATAGCCTCAGATGACCTTCAACCACCTCAACAGGCCACAATGTTTCTCACACTAACAATGAATGACTTGGCAGTTGGCTGTTACATGTAGGGCCAGATATTCATCTCAATCTAGATTTTTTTTAATGTCTTATAGGTCTTGTGTTACTTTGGTAAGTGAAAGACTAGAAATTTGGAAAGTCAAGAAAACTGACCAGCAACAAAAAAATGCTCTCTAGTCAGAAGAAAAGTGAAAGGAATAAACTAAGTGAAGAGAGTGAAAAGTTGAGAGTATTTAGGTTGTAAGAAGTCCATTAACCATGACCAGTGTTTTACTGGTTTTGATAGTAGAAAAAGCACTACGTAAAAACACATGATATAGAAAATGCTCTTTATAATAGAATCCACTGAAATGTAAATGAGGAAGTGCATCTGAAAGAGCTTTCAAAGCACATGGTGCTATATAACCATGTGAGAGATTCTTTATATGAGAAACTTTTTGCAAGAGAAACTTGAAACATTGGTATTTTTGCCTCTCCTTTGAGAACTAGAGCAGTTTTGAGAGCTGCTTCTTGCTGAAGAAACAGGTTGTTTTTGTTTTCTCAGTTTGGCAGGGTCAGGCCGAGAACAAAATTAACCTTCTGAAAAAGAAACTCTGGGTCTCCATGAGACAGACTTCACAATCATACTCTGAATTGTGGCCAAGAAGGTTGAGTAGCACTTTTTTAACGTCTTTTTAGAAAAAATACATAGTGAGTGTGATAAAGCTGCGTAATCCAAAATAAACACCAGTGGCATGCCTAGAGACTTTTTACTAGTGAAATACTTTTACTTAAAAATCAATTTTATTACTGTATCCCTTATAAATATTCAATGGTTCCATTTCTATTTTTTCTGTGCTGTGAAACCTTCCCACACTCTCTCTCATTCGTTTTCTCTCCAGCCTTACATTTCTCATTGTACTTAGGAAAAGTGTTATTTTGCTATTCCTTTCCCCCAGAACTGTTTCCCTCATTCCTTGAGGTATTGGATCAAATACTTTGCCTGTGAGTCTCAGTACACATTGTGACTTCTTCTCTTTATTCTCCCCTTCTCCTTGTTCCCTGTCCCTAACCCTATCATCTTAGAACTTCAAGTTCACACTGTGATTTCAAATACAGAATAGTTTGCTGGTCTTCCTATGGGAGAGCTTAGAATCTTTTAGTCACAGTTTTCCCCATCCATACACTCCTTTGCAATTTAGATGCAGCATAACGATACAGCTGGCTTTACCCTCCTCTCTGGTTTATTACATCATGTTGATGGATTTCTACCTTAAATGAGTCTTGCCAAAATAACGGCCCAGCACCCCATGTGTCCATGTGTGCCTAAAAGAACTGCTTCAGAGGCAAAGCAAAAGGTCCACAGACCTGAAGTCATAATAGGCTTTGCTATTCAAACACTGCCAGGTTGCTATTCAACTCATGGTAGAAAAACGAACTTCAGTTTTATTCACCTTAAACTTTTTCTTCTATTTTGTAAGACTGCAAAGTCTTACTTCTGTCTGGCCATGTTCACAGTGAAAATTAAAAGTAACCATATGGGTTAGCCTGTTTCTCTCATCCAGGGTAGTACTTTTTCAAATAAAATAGGGTCTGTGTATCTCCTCTGGGCCATTCAAGTTTGAGAACTATCTGGGAAGCTGTGTTGAGAACAGAACAGTAAATGTATGTGTTAGGACAGTATTTTGAACATTAACTGATGTTTTCCTTTTTAGCCACCTGTTCTTCCCCATTATCTATACTCCTCACCTCATCCTCACCCTTCAGGCTACTAACTATTTTGCCTTTATTGTCTTAAGAAAAGAATAAAAAAACAGAGTCAATTCTTGACTTTTTTTTTTGCATTTCAAAATAGACTTAAAATCGTATGCAAGAATGAGTTTAAAAGAAGATTCTGTTGAATACAAAATATTAAGCTTTTGGTATTTCAAAGCCAATGCCTTGAAGGAACTCAAGGCTTAGAATGTGTTCAATATGTCAGAGTCAGACTTGTTTGCTTACTGAGACTTGTAAGTGTTTGGATCCAGGAGCTGGTAGTGAGTAGACTCAGAGGTTTCAGAGAAAGTGGTTTATGAAGCATGAGGTCTGTCCAGAAAGTATTCAGTTATGAAAAATAGAGACATTTATTGAAGAAGATACAAGATATAAAAAACATTGTACATAGGACAGTGATGCCTCAGTTCCCTTCAAAGTAGGCACCTTGGGACATCACACAGTTCTCCCAATCACCATCAGCTGCCCTGTCATATTTTCCAGAATCTCATTGATGGTCTGAAATCTCTTTCCCTTCCAGGGTGATTTTAAATTTGGGAAAAGCCAGGAGTTCAAGGACAGCAAATCTGGGCTGTAGGGAGGCTGAGTCACCTGGGTGATTTGATACTTTATCAAAATACTCTTCACAAGAAGTGATGTATGAGTGGGCACATTGTTGTGCTAAAGCTGCCAATCACCAGTTGCCCATAGTTGCAGTTTTCTGAATCATCCAAATAGTTTCTGCAGCGGCATGTTCAAGCTTAACACAAAATCTGATGCACAATCACTGCTCTACTTGCTCAGTCATTTTGAACGTGAAGGCCACACAGTACACATGCTCACTCAATGGTGTCTACCACCCCTACTGACTACTATAGTGAAGTCATATTGTTCATGCATGTGCATTCCAGGCCACTCTCCTTGGCTGCCAGGTTGTGTGTGTGTGTGTGTGTAGAGAGAGAGACATATACAGAGACAGCGAGAGCTGTAGTCCAAGATTTCAGTTTATGACTAAGAAACTGAGGTCCACAGAAACCTAACCCCTTTGCCCAAGGAAACTCAGAGAATCAGTAGCAAGGCTTTGCAGTAGTTACACTCATCCTCAACACTACTAGTTCCCACGTTACAAATATTGGGTTGGCCAAAAAGTACATTTAATTTGTTTCCATATGAAGGCTCCAGTAGTGCTTAGTTGTCTTTAACTTTATTCGAAACAATTTTGTTAGATTGTATTTTGATAGCTGTCATACCAGCAGGTATTTAAAAAAATTATCAAAATTGGAGAATTTTTGGGACAAAAAAAATGATCCAAATGAAAGAATAGATCAGAGCTCCAGAAAAAATACAACTAAGCAACAAAGAGATAGCCAACCTATCAGATGCACAGTTCAGAACACTGGTTATCAGGATGCTCCAGGAACTCTCTGGGTAAACAGCATAAAAAACACCCAGGCAGCTATGAGGGTTGCATTATGTGAAATAAAGAAAAATCTACAGGGAACCAACAGTGACAGGAAGGAAATGTGGGTGGGAGGAGGTGTGCAGAGTGGAGTGGAATAAAGGGGGGGAAGTGGGATAACTGTAATAGCATAATCAATAAAATTTTAAAAGTTGGTGAATTTTTGTGCAGCCATTTTAATATTGAAGATGGATGAAAATATGCAACATTTTTGGCATATTAAACTTTATTATTTTAAGAGGTAAAAACACAACTGAAATACAAAAAAACATTTGTACAGTATATAGAGATGGAGCTGTGACTTATTGAACATGTCAAAAGTAGTTTGCAAAGCTTCTTGGTGCTATTGACATTTTGGCCAAATAATTCTTTGCTGTGAGGCTGTCTTATGCATTGGTAAATGTTTTGCACCACCCCTGCCCTCTACCCACTAAAAGACAAGAGCACACTCAAAATATCAAAATCAATAAAGTTATTGATGAAAATGAAAAATGTGTATTTTATTTTATGGAAAAAACAAAATGGATTTTTTGGCCAACCCAATTTGAACCTTGAATGTAAATAAGCTGTTTTCGGCCCTGGCTGGTGTAGCTCAGTGGATTGAGCATGGGCCTGTGAACCAAAGGGTCGCTGGTTCAATTCCCAGTCAGGGCACATACCTGGGTTGTAGGCCAGGTCATGTAGGGGGCACATGAGAGGCAACCACACATTGATGTTTCTCTCCCTCTCTTACTCCTTCTCTTCTCCCCTCTCTAAAAGATAAATAAATAAAATCTTAAAAAAAACCCTATTTTGTTAGGCAAATAAAGCCTTTTTTTATTTCTTGGCTTATGGGCAGTAGAAGCCAGGTTAAAGTACTTTATTATTCCTGGCTTTCATATTTATGAATTTTCCTACTTGCTCATGCTTTATTTGTTTCCCTGAAATCAATACCCATGGTACTTTCACAGTCATTTCCAGACATGTGCAGAGTGGCAAAAGATTTGAGTTGCTGATTACCATGTTTCCAGCTGAAGTTAAACACAGTAACACTTTGCCTTTTCAGCTGTCATAAAAGTGTCCCCTTTGCGGTCCATTTAGTGCTACATTTTTCACATTTTGGGTTTTTTGTTGTTGATTTTGCTGCTTAAAATGGCCCCCAAGTATAGTATAGAAGTGCTCTCATGTTCCTAAGTGCATGAAGACTGTGATATGTCTTATGGAGAAAATATAATGTTAGATCAGCTTCATTCAGGCATGAATTACAGTGGTATTGGCTGTGAGTTCAATATCAGTGAACCGATAATGTATATTAAATAAGGTGTTATTAAGTGAAAACACATAAAAAAAGTTATGTATTTGGTTGACAAAAATATTGTGAATCGAGGCTTGCAGGAGCCTAACTGTGTATTTCCCCTAGGAGCAAAGGTCCAGTATGTGCTAATTCAGCATTGGCAGAGACTTTATAGAATATAGCTACTGAAAATAATATGAATAACTGTATTTTAGAGGCTAACACATAAAGTCAAGTTTTCCTATCTTGCTTTTTACTTCTTAGTGTCAGTTTAAGTTCTTCTCAAATATGATAGTTATGCTTTCATATTCTACAATCTTGAGTTTAAATAAATTGGGAGTGGGGGCAGTATACAAAAATGGCTCCTAACTGTTATGAATAAAGGTATCACCAGAGGGCATAGACCTTTTAAAGAGTCATTGTTGGTTTGAGTGGTTCAAATATCTTTCCATTTTCATAGATTCTAAACCACTTATGAAATAGATAATGTAGCAGTAGCCATCAAGTTTGCAGTTCCTTCAGGAATGTTTATATCTTTTATTAGCGTTAAAAAAGAAATTTGCAGTACTTTTCATTAGAGAATTATGAGTGCATATCATTGAATCAACATAGAATTCAACCTTACTTTGCTATTAATAGAAAATGCAGTTTTTTTGTCAACTACAATGAAAACCAAGTTTTTACTAATACCTCCAAGTTTTGCTACTATTTATGTTATATTGAGGAATGGATATAATTTCTTGTGATTTGTTATATGTAGCTATTTCTAGGAGGGCCAACATATTAAGCTTTATCAGTTTCTTACTGTTGATTTACATATTTTTAGACTGCTGTACTTTATAAATTGATAAAACAATTTTAGGCAATTATATTTTATTATGAATGAGTTTACCCAATGTTTTTTGACTAGCGGCTTTGGTGGAGAGAAATGGATAGGTTGGTATGAAGAGTTCAGCAAGAGATAGTGAACAAACCTGTATCAAAAATGGTCTACTGTGGGTTGAATTGTGTCCCTCTTAAAAAGATAAGTTATATTCCTAACCCCCAGTACTTCAAAGTGTGATTTTATTTGGAGATAGTGTTTTTACAAAGATAACTAGCATAAAATGAGATCATTACATATCAGGGTACAGAGCATGGGTCCTCTGAAAAGAGGGGAACCCTAAACCCCTAATCCTGCAAACATGCAGAGGAGGGGAGCAGGGAGAGTAGAAGCTACAGTGTTTCAGGCTCATTACATAACAAAGTGGATTAATAGCTCATGCCTTCCTGAAGGGAAGAAAGGAGGGCAAAATTGTGTACATGCACTGGCAGAGTGACTCTTGACATAGCCAGAAGGGAAACACACACAGCATCTACATGAGCTACGGGAGAAGATGCCCTCCCTGGATACCCATGTATTGCTGGGAACTCTTGCCCTGACCAAAGATGGCAGCCAAAAATGTCTCAAAGACACTGGAGGGCTGACAAAAATGGTGGACACCAATGTACCATAGGAAAAGCCAGATGTTCAGTCATGTAGGAAGTTCTGAGCTAAATTGAAGTGGGCCAAGCAACACGAGGTCTGAAGGGAAGTCTGGTACAAGGCCAGGATGTCTGCCTGGAGGTTGAGAGGTCAGGAGAAGACGGCAGCAGAGCTGTTGGAGCTGCAGGGAGCTGCTTGGCCAAGGACACAGACACATGGGAGACACATGGAGCCAAACTATGACCTGGAATGCTGAGTGGCAGACTTCTGCTTTTCTGAAGGATGTATGGTAAGTTGCTATCTTGGTATGGCGAGCTCTTGGTATGGGGCTGTAAAGCTTGGTTCAAGCTCCCTCCCTCTGGATTTTTAGCATTTGGATATGCTGGGCCTCTGGCCCTGCTCCCTGCATGGACAGGAGCGCTTGTGGGACCAGGAGTATGGGAGCACACTCTTGGAGGAAGAGTCCCATGAAGGAATGTGTGCCTCTCTGGGCTCCATCATCTGAGACACCATCATCCAGTGTAGCGCAGCATACAGTTTCCTGGACAGCTACAGGGAGACCCAGAGCAGCATACCCCAGATCCTGAAAGAGAGAACTGCTGTAACAGGGTGGCAACTCAGAAACACACAAGTGTATCTTCCAGAGAGGTTGGAGATCTGTTTGAGTGACCAGCTTAAGGGCAGGTAAGAAAATGGAGAACTTCTGAGCATGGTTTTGGCTTATACCTTTTGGGGAGCAGGGGAAATCCTGGGTCTTGTGGGAGAGAAGGGGTCTGAGCAGGAGTGCTCTCAGTGTCCCCTGAAGTTGGAACCCTGGTAATAAAAACCTGTTTCCTTCAACACACATCATTGTTGGATCATGTAGATTCAAGGAGCTAAGTGGCTAAAACCCAGTTTGCACAGTTACAATTAGGGTGAGCACTAATCCAAAATGACTGGTACCCTTAAAAAAGGGAAATATAGAAAGAGACAGAGACACACACACACACACACTGAGGAAATGCTGATGAAGAAGAAGGTAAAGATCAGGATGATGCTTCTTCAAGCCAAGAACAATGAAGATTACCAGCAAACCACCAAAAACTAGGAGAGAGGCCTGGAAGAGATTCTTCCCCTATAGCTCTCAGAAGAAAGCAACTGCTAACACCTTGATCTCAGACTTCCAGCCTTTAGAATTATGAGACAATTTCTGTTATTTAAGCCACCTGATATGGGGCACTTTGTTACAGCAGTTCCATGAAATTCATACATGGCCCATCTCTGGTTGAAGAATGAAACTAGCCCGTTATGACTTCTAGTTCTGCTCTATCTTGATAAAACCAGAAAAAGAATTACTTCAAACTGGACATGATGAACTGAATCCTACCCATGAGCATGAAACCACAGCCTCCACTTTTCACAGAGCACAGAATTGTGATTTTGAAACCTATCTCAAGGGATAGGTCACTCCAAGGCCACTAAGGTCACTGACAACTGCCCTGGACTCTTTCATGCAACAAGCTTAACTGCTTTTGTGTCATGCCAGGGTCAAATTAATGCAGAGAAAAAGAGTTACTGTGGGGAGAGCATCAGAGGTTTTCAGGAGAGGGTCTTCATTTTTATTTAACAGTCTTAAATGTGATTTGTTACCTACTCTGGGTACTGAGTATATCTTTCCATGCTTTGTGCAGGCAAATCCACTTGGAGCTATTTTGGGCTCAGTGTGGGCATGATTCTTTATTCACTCTGCTTCTTTTCCCATGGTTTCCCTATTGATGGGGGTGGGGGTGGGTATACTAATAAGTGAAGATACAACCTAATGAAAGTAGCTTTAAAAATTAAATCACTGTTTTCATTGTATTATCTATTTTCAACAATATGTCCATTCATTATATCTTTTGCTAGATATTTTAGGATGTGAGCCTTGCAATATTGACAGAAATTCTTCTGTGATAATGACAATCATCTGTTCTTTACCTAAAAACTTGGCAGGTATTGTCACTTCAGCATCCAAAAGGGGGTCCAGTCAGAAATTAGAGCCCAAGTGAGGTAGTTCAGTTGAGGAAATTTAATACCAGGAACTAGTTACAAAAGTATTGGAAGGGCCAGAAAGCCAAACTGGGCAAAGAGGAGCACCCCAGAGAGTAGCAGAAGCCTTTACCCTCCACCCCTAAAGTTGGAGAGACAAACAAAGGAGCTGAGTTAACAGACCCCTGGAGCCACTGTCTCTGGCTGGACCTAGAATAAGAATTGATGAGAAGCAGCAGCCACTGGGAGAGAAGCTTCCTGAGTCAAAGAGGGGGAGAAATATCTTGGTTTCTCTTCTTTTGCTAGTGCTCCTAATTCATCCTTTTATATTTCACTGTCCTAATTCCTTTGGGACATGGACAAGTGAGTGTAGCAAATGGAGTTGGCAGGAATAAGTTTCCTTTGAATTAGAGAGTAAGAGTAGGAAAAGGAATGAGGAGATCTGAAAGCAAGTAGGAAAATGACCAATATGTTAAGTCTAGAGCAGTGTGTTATAATGGGTTTGGGTTAGCAAAAGTCAAAGCAGGTCAGAGAAGCCCAAACCAGGGGGTGGGCAAGGCCAGTGAGGTATGATGGATGTTGCATACAAAATACAGGGTTATACACCCTGACTGGGCAGCTCAGTAGGTTAGAGCATCATACACCTGATACACCAAGGTTGTGGGTTCAATCTCTGGTCAGGGAACATAAAGAAGCAACCAGTGTGTGCATAAATAGGTGGAACAACAAATCAATGTTTCTCTGTCTAAAAAAAATCAATCAATAAAATTTGTTTTAAAAAGAGAAAAAATACAGGGTCATAAACAGAAGTTGAGGCAATGTAGGGGACTAGCAGATACATATCATAAATTATAAGTTGAGAAGAATAAAACAGTTTTCTGAAGATCAGGAGAAACAAGAAGTTATAGATTTTTCCAATAATTAGACTGCACAGAGAGATTAGAAAATCAACACACATGGGGAAGTAACACATGGTCAAATAGGCTTGGGGAAGTATACAATTCATTATCTCTATGGAGGAATTTGTTCCAAATAATTAGTTTGAAATGTAGACAGTAGAATCCCAAAATTGCCTTTCTTAGTTTTTGCTAATATCTTAGTCATTTTAAATTTTTTGTTATCCAAAAGATAATTCCCACATCTACTTGAAAATTGTACTTGATAATCATTTATATTACCATGCCTACTTGTTATTGCTCTTTCTCATGAAAGGAGATTATAAAGAAAAGTTAACTATTTCAGTTTCCTCTTGATTTCAAACTCTTTAAGTAGGATATTCCTGTTAGTACTCAGAAGGCACTTAACTGCAGTGAAGAAGGCAAAGATAATGGGGAATAAACAGAGAAATCATCTGATCAATTATCAGAACAAAAACTTATACTTAAAGGGTAATATAGCTTTCAAGCTACAGTCAAACCTCAGTTCTCAAACATCTCCCACCTAGACCAAGTTGCTTCTCAAACAGACTTCCAGAATGAATTAAGTTTGAGAACCAAGGTTCCACTCTAGTCTTACATTTTCTATCCTTTCATGACAATCTCCCATTTATTCCATTTTCACCATATGACAAAAAAATATATACTTAAAAATGATATTATTCTACTTAAAAATAATTTCTCTGAATCTATATATGCTTATTTGGATAGCTGAATTGAAAATTACAGCTAGTCTTTAATTAATTAGATTGATAATTTTTAAGACTTCCATTCAAGATGGTGGCACAGGTAAACATGGCTAGCCTCCTTGCACAACCACATCAAAACTACAACTAAATCATAGAACAACCATCACTCAGAACTATCAGAAATCAAGTTGAATGGAAGTCTGGCAACTGCTGAATTAAAGAAACCACATCTATCCAGACTGGAAGAAGGGCAGAGATGTAAATGGGTTGGTCACACATCCATGTGTGGTGGATAAAAATTTTAGGAGGGATATCTTGGGAGTGAGGAGTCCCAGCCCCACACCAGGCCCCCAGCCCAGAGTTCCAGTGCCAGAAAGATAAGACCCCATAACTTCGGGCTGCAGAAACCAGCAGGGATTGAGTCAGTGGGAGAAACTTCTTGGAGTCCCAAGCAGTTCCTCTTAAAGCAGTGGTCCCAAACCTTTTTGGCACTAGGGACCGGTATTGTGGAAGACAATTTTTCCATGGATAAATGTGCGGTGACAGGAGGCACAGCTTAGGTGGTAATGTGAGTGAAGCTTTGCTCACTGGCCCACAGCTGACCTCCTACTGTGCGGCCCACTTCCTAACAAGGGTTGAGGACCCCTGTCTTAAAGAACCCACATAAGAACTTACTCAGACTCACTCCCTCTGAGCTCCATCCAGGACAGGGGTAGCAGCTTGAAAGGCACCAGTGGCATACAGGGAGGAACTGAAGTGTCTGGCATCAAGGTGAGAGCTAGGGAACAAACTTCTCCCAGACTGAAAGCAGGCAGACCCAGCTGGTGTCTGTGGCTCTGCTTGCTGGATCTGTGGCTATCAGACCCAGTATCTGCCTACTGGGTCTGATAGCTACAGCATCAGATATCAGAGATGCCATCAACCTGGCTAAGAGTGTTTGCCCTGTCCTGCAGATCCCCTGAGGCTCTATCCTGCCGAACTCACAACTGTTAACAGTACCTTTTCCATACGAATGGCTGGTCTTGGCTCATGCTTCACAACTTCCTAAATCTTTTCAAACAAGCAATAACTGACCTCTAGAACCCCCCACCACACACACCTCTTACTAAGTAGTCCCAGGCATGGCACTAATAGCAGCCAGCCTAGATTCACAGCTTGGCTTTACCTGGGAATCTCCAAACCCAGCACAAGTAGCAGCCATCTCAGCTTGCTTTATAGCTCAGGCAGGGTGGCTGTGGGCAAAACACAGGTGGGGCTGAATTACCCTAAACCACCTGGGAAATCCCAGGGCCTGCGCACCCAGGGGACAGCTAGAGAGCACCACAACCCTGCCCCTGCACAGCTGATCCTCCATGGAGAGTGGAGGTTGGTGGTCAGTGGTCACAACCAATCCTTGCAACTGACTGGCCTATGTTAATCCATCCCATTGACCTGCCAACAGCAACTAAGGCTCAACTATAAGAGGAGGATGTACTCAGCCTACAGGAAGGGCAAACCTCAAGTACCCAGCTTGGGTGATAAGGGAGGCTATGGCACTACAGGATATCTACTACATTAGGCCATGCTACCAAGTCATAGCAGCTCTACCTAATACACAGAAACAAACACAGGGAGGCTGTCAAAATGAAGAGAGAAAGAAACATGCCCCAGATGAAAGAACACATCAAAACTCCAGAAAAAGAGATAAACAAAATGGAGACAAGCAGTCTATCAGATGCAGAGTTCAAAACACTGGTTATAAGGATGCTCAAGATTCTTAGTGAGGACCTCAACAGCATAAAAAGAGCCAGTCAGAAATGAAGGATACACTAATTGAAATAAAGAACAATTTACAGGGAAACAACAGTAGAGTGGATGAAGCCAAGATTTAAATCAATGATTTGGAACATAAGGAACCAGAAAAACACCCAATTAGAATAACAAGAAGAAAAAAGAATCCAACAAAATGAGGATAGTATAAGCAGCCTCTGGGACATCTTTAAGTATTCCAAAATTTGCATCATAAAGGTGCCAGAAAAGGAAGAAAAAGAGCAAGAAATTGGAAATCTATTTGAAAAAATAATGAAAGAAAACTTCCCTAATTTGGTGAAGGAAATAGACATGCAAGTCCAGGAAGCACAGGGAGTCCTAAACAAGATGGATGTAAAGGGGCCCACTCTAAGACACATCATAATTAAAATGCCAAAGGTTAAAGATTAAGAGAGGATCTTAAAAGCAGCAAGAGAAAAACAGTTACCTACAGTGGAGTTCCCTAAGACTATCAGCTGATTTCTCAAAAGAAACTTCACAGGCTACAAGGGACTGGCAAGACGTACTCAAAATCATGAAAAGCAGGGACCTACAGCCAAGATTGATCTACCCAGCAAAGCCATCATTTGGAATTGAAGGGCAGATAAAGAGCTTCCCACACAAGAAAAAACTAAAGGAGGAGTCCATCATCACCAAACCACTATTATACGAAATGTTAAAGGGACTTATTTGAGAAAGAGAAAAAGATCAAAACTATGAATAATAAAATGGCAATAAATACATACCTATCAACAATTGAATCTAAAAAACAAACTAAACAAACAAGAACAGAGACAGAATCATGGATATGGAGAGGATTTTGATGGCTGCCTAATGGAAGCTGGGTGTGGGGGAATGGGTGAAGAAGTGAGGGGATTAAGAAGTATAAATAAGTAGTTGCAGAATAGCCATGGGGATGTAAAGTACAGGATAGGAAACAGAGTAACTGAAGAACTTACACGCATGACCCATGGATAGAAAACAATGGTGTGAGGATTGCCTGAGAGGTTATGGGTGGAAGGGGGCAAAAAGGGAAAAATTGGGACAACTGTAATAGTATAATCAATAAAGTACAATTTAAAAAAAGAAAAAACTTTAAAGTATTTTTTTATTAATCAAGCTCTTTTGGTGGAATCTAAATTAGTAGCTATAGGAGATGCCTGGTTCACTAATTACATAGGCATCTTGTAATAATTAATGTTTGATAAAGGCAGTGTATTTTGCATGCTGTTATTTAACACTAAAATGTGCAATTTGGAATGTAATAAGAAAACATGTAGAATTATAGAAATACAAGTTTATATAACAACACACACACAAACGAGGGCCAAAGCCTCTACAGATATAATGAGGCTAATGTAGCTATAATTATCTAGGTAATTAATAAAATTCATTCACCTAGAAATGTGAGTGTTAAATAAATATGTACAGCTACTCTGCTAATCTTTCAGAACATATTGGCTCACATAATTCATGGCCACAGGAAGTTTATAAGCTAAAGAGACAGACTAAGAGTCTACTCTATGTGCTGTGAGAGATGACTACTGGCAGGGACCACTGGTGGCACAAAGAAGGGAGGTGACCCCAGGTGGGGAACCATCAGCAAGTTTTCAACCTCAAGGCTGGCAGATTTGAACATCTGGATCCTGGATAGCTCATCTCAGGACTTGGCCTCCTGCCTACATTAAGCTCCAGCCTGGTCGGCCACCTTGAACTAATATCACATTGCTGTACATACGGCCATGTCTCCTGCTAACCTCTCACTCCCAGTTCACAAGAGCACCCTTCACAAACCAGAATTCCACCCCCTACATACACACATTTCACTTCCCACACCAAACAGATTGTCTAGTCATATTGATAACATTTCTCAGAAATATCTCTGAACATTCGCCTCCTCTGCACCTGCACTGCTCTGCTTGCCATTTCTTAATTTATTCTATTACAACAATTTCTTATCCGGTCTCCCCATACCCTGTTTTGACCTGCTCTACTGCCACTTTCCACTGGCAAAAGAGCTATCTTTCCAAAACACCTTCTCTTTTCCAGTACTCTCTGATGGATCCCCATTGCCTACACACACTGATCCTCAGATGTGGATGTGCTCCAGAATCTCTTAGGGGACCTGGGAAAAACCACACAGATTTCTCCAGAATAAAAATTTCCAGAACAATCTGTATTGTTCACAAGTTCTCCAGATGGCTCTGTACTGTCACCCTGTTTCTATTTGGGAGGCCAGGGTTTACAGAGCTGCAAGATAAAGTCAAACTTAGCACATAGTCATTCACATATTCATGTCGACTCTTCCCCAGTATACACTCTAAAAGAACCCCCAGTGTTCTCTTAACCTCTCTATCATTATACATTATGCTCTCCAGAATTGCCTTTTACCTCCTTTCCCTCCCTTAGAGAAGGCATTCTCTAAGCCTTCTTCTTTGAAACCTTTCTGGATCTCTCAGCTGAGTGAGCTAAGGGTCTTCTGCTTCTAAGGTCCTGTGCAAATCTCATGATGTACTTTAATTTTTACTTACTGTTTCCTTTATTGCACTTTGACTTTTTCAAAAGGTGAGGCTGAAGATTATTCATCTCTTTAGTCTTAGTGTACACAGCCTTATTCCTGATTCCTAACTGGCACATAATATAAATGAATGAATGAATGGACAAATGAATGAGCAGAGTTCTAGTTACATTATGATAAAAATTGGCTGTATATGAGGCCATTACTCTTTATGAACTGAATAATTATCTAACTTCCAATAGAATACCATTAAGTGTAGCTAGCACAAGTTCATCAGCCTTTGAGATGAATTAGAAACCAAAATAAACAAATGTTACTGCAAAATGTAACGACTGCTTTCCTAGTGCAGGACTGAGGAGATCTTTAAGCATTTAATGTAATGTTTGGCAGATGTCCAATGATTTTATTTTTCATTTGCTTTTGTGTTCATTTATGGACTGACAATATAAACACAAACATGCAGTGCATTTTTGATTGGCAGTTAACGAAATTTTTCAATGTAGTGTTTCTATTTTTTTTCTGCTTTTATAGCATTCTCTTATTTAGGTAGTATTTTTTTAAAGATTTTATTTATTTGCTTATCTTTAGAGGGGAAGGGAAGGAGAGAGGAAGAGAAATATCAATGTATGGTTGCCTCTCATGTGTCTCCTGCTGGGAACTGGCTTGCAACCCAGGCATGTGCCCTGATTGGGAATTGAACCGCGGTTGTTTGGTTCACAGGTCCGCGCTCAATCCACTGAGCTACACCAGCCAGGGCTAGGTAGTATTTTTTTAAGTAAAAATCTCATGAACCCCCAACCACTCACTAAGCAAGAATTAACTTCATTGTGTAGGTTTACAATTCAACATAACTGGAATTTTTAATGAACTGCACTTGTTTTTACTTGCCTTAACATTCATTACCTCTCTTCAGGTAATAAACACTTATTTTTTCCCCCTTGTGACTACCTCTCCTGCACTTTCTGTCCATGTGGTTCTTCTGGGCATGACTGGTGGACATGGGAGTGGGTATGTGACTCCAGGTTTAGCCAACTGCAGTCACAGTGAAGTGCTCCGGAAGGACCCTGATCCCAGACAGCTAATGGGAGTTACTCCCAGTTCCTTTGTTGGTATCAAAGAGAAGGATGTATTCTCTGGACTGGGGTTAGAACTTAAGCTATTTTGCCACTGTGTGAGTAAAGCTGCTTGAGAATGAAGCGGACACAGCGGCAAACAAAGCCAAAGAAAAGCACAGATTCTACCGATATTTTTAGTCTGCATCCAGTTATGCCTGAACCCAATTTATCCCTTGGAATTTACACTTTCAGTTCCACTCACTTTAAAGAAAAAAAAGTTCTTTTTAATTTTAAGCTGGTTTCAGTTTGCGTTCTTTCATTTACTACCAAGTGTCTTGACCAGTAAGACATTATGCCAGGTTCTGTAACATCATTAAATTTGTTATAGTCCACAAGAATTGTGTGAATTTTCAATATAGCTTTTATCTTCTATGAATCTCTGGAGATATATTTAAGTAGAAGTACTCCAATAGTTGTGAAATCTTAAATAAGTCACTTATTTCTCTGGACCTGTTTCTTCATTTGCTAAATGGGTGGGGTTATACTAAGTCCTTCTGAAAAATTATTATTCTATTTTAAAAAAACGATACAATGTGAGAGCAAATGACTGCTGTTTATAGATCATAATACCCCACGTGTAAATGGAGCAATGGCACACAACATGCATCGGGAACTTGGAGGAGGGTGGAGCACGAAGAGAAAAGTTGATAAGATTAGTTTTCAGTGAACCCAAGGTAGTCTAATAATTTATTATCATGTTATCTTTATTCATTTCTTTTGTAACTGGGAGACTTGTTCCAGAAATGTGAGATCTGTCACAGGTTGTCAAATTTATCAAAGGATATAAATAAAAGATGTTATCAGAAAAAAATGTATTCACATTCAAGTTCCTTGTCATTAAACTGGAACCAAATACGCAGTTGCAAACTGAGATGAGAAGCCTAAACATTTTTCAAACATGTGTTTTAAGGAGAATGGCAATGCTTGAGACAGAAGTAGTAAAAAATCAGTGAGTATTTAAAAATCTGAGCTGCTGTAAAACTAAAACCAGTTTTAGTAAAAACCAGCAAGATATGTTAAACTAAATACAATGTATGCATTTGGCCACATTGTAATTTCAAAGAATTAAGAATGCACAACAGACAAGTGCTGGCAAAGATGTAGAGAAAGGGGAATATTTTTGCACTGTTGGTGGGGATGTAGACTGGTGCAGCCACTGTGAAAAGTAGTATGGAGTTACCTCAAAAAATTAAAAATAGAACTGCTTTAAGACCCAGCAATTCCACTTCTGGGGATCTATCCAATGAAACTCAAAACACTAATTTGAAAGAATGTATGCACTCCTATGTTCATTGCAGCATTATTTACAGTAGCCAAGATTTAGAAGCACTCAAAGTGTCCATCAGTAGATGAGTAGATAAAAAGGCTGTGGTACATTTACACAATGGAATGCTACTCTGTCATAAAAAAAAAGAAGGAAATCTTACTCTGCAACAGCATGGGTGAACATGGAGAATATTATGCTAAGTAAAACAAGCCAGTTAGAGAACTACAAGTACCATATGATTTCACTTACATGTGGAATTTAAAGAACAAAATAAACTAACAAACAAAATAGAAACAGACTCATAGATACAGAGAACAGACTACTAGCTATCAGAGTGGAGTATGTAGGGAGGCTAGGTGAAAAAGTTGAAGGGATAAAGCCAAAAAAACAACCTCGCAGACACAGACAGCAGTATGGTGATTACCAGAGGAAAAGGAGTGTGAGGGGAGGTAGAAGAGCGGGAAGGGGGGATAAACGATGATGGAAGGAGGCCTGGCTTTGTATGGTGAAAACACAATACAATATGTAGATGACGAACTGTGGAATTATACCCCTGAATCCTATATAATTTTATTAACAAATGTCACTCCAAAAAATTCAATTTGTAAAAAAAAAAGTACTTCTTTTTATCTTTTATTTAAAAAATGATCAAGGTAGCATTTTCTGTAACACTTTTAAATATAATTGGCAAGCACGTATTTATATATGACTTCCAGTTTATTTACACATAAAAATGTCACTGCAACCTATAGCATCCTTGGGTTTTCCCTAGCACATCTGTTTTTTTCCTCTAGTTTTAGATATTGATACTCAAATTAATGATGTCCTCCTAAGACAGGTTAAACTTGGTCAGACTGCATTATCCTAAAAGCTGGCTATGATTATGTTGTGGCGTTGGTGCTGGATTTCCAGTCCACGTAACTTAGAAATTTTTCTCCTATCCTATTAGATTTTTTAAATTACAAAATTAATGTGTGTTTATTATAACAAGACAGAAAATAAAGTTATAGCAAAAAAGTAAATAATCTTCCCCTTTAATCTCATCCCTCTTAGGTCTCCCATTGTTTCATGCACAACTGTCTATATCATCTCTGTTCATGCCACATATAAATATATACGTATGGGGCCCATCCTTCCTTTTCCCGCCCTTTACTCCCCTCTTTTCTGTATTTTTCCAAATATTAGATCGCACTACAAATCAAAGGTCACAAACTTATGGCCTGCAGTCTAGATAGATATATCAGAGAAAACATTTTGTTTGCAAAATATTACAGGAATTTAACATGAAAACTGGAAGACCTGGATCCACATGCCTATATGATAATGATATTATTGATGCTGCACAGGCTTTCCAATGTCCATTTCCTATTATTTACACCTTCACTAATCCACACTTCTATATATCTGGCCTATCCCCTATAAGCATTTGCATTTATATTCTTCTGATATTACTTAGCAACTTGCTTTTGGGATTTTACATATCATGCTATTATCAATTAGAATTAGATTCTGTGGCATATAACTGAGAATGCCAAATTACCCTGGCTTAAACACTAAGGATTTATTTTTCTGTCATGTAAAATAAGTCTGAAAGTGTGTGGTCTAGGGTACTTCAGGGTTATTAGGGACCTGAGTTCCTATTTTTTTGCTCCACTTTCCTTAGGACATAGCTTCTAGTCTCAAGGTGAGTTAATATTCCATAATGTTTGAGAAGGTCTAATCACCTTATCTGTGTTTCAGACAGGAAGAAATGGGGAGAACAGAAAACCGAAATGGCACTCTTCCTGAGCGAACCTCCTTTAAAGATATTTTCCAGAAGTTCCACTCAACTACTTCTACTTGCATTTCATTAGCCATAACTTAATCACACAGCCACATGTGCCTCACAATGAGATTGAGAAATGTAATCTTTTGGTTGGGCACATACACATTTGAATAAAATCCAGATGCTGTTATTAAGGAGAAAGCATAAATAACCTCTGCTTCACATCCTTGCAGGTAAAACAGACACGTGGAAGAGACTGAGAGTATCCCCCAACATCCAGGCTCCCCTTCGAAGTTAAAAGAACCCTGAGATATACTTGATCATACAGGCCCTTGAAATAAAGGATGTATTTCTGAATTTTCAAATTTTTAAATAATTCTTCATGATCATAATCTTTTCTCCCTTCATAATCCAGTACTTTTATTTTTTTTTAGGAGTCACCCAAATGGGGTTTTTAAGACTAACATATGCAAATTTTAACTTTTTATAGATACTGATGGTTAACCTTGCAAGAGGTTTTAGCAATTCACATTCTCAGGAACAGGGTGGGTACATGTCCATTTTCCTATACAACTATCAGCACTGGGTAGTTTTTCCTTCTTTTAAATGTGAATAATGGGTGAAAAATGTCTGTCATCATCTAATTGGTAGTTCCCTTAGTACCAGCAATGAGAAGCCTCTTTTCCTATGTTAATTGTCTGTTTAATTTTCCTCTCTATGGGAATTTGTGTTAATACCTTTGCCACTGTTTCTGTTGGATTGTTTGCCTTTTTCTTATTTTTTTAACTATTAGAGATATTAACCTTTGTTATATGTGATGGAAAATTTTCTTTATTCTATAATTTTAAAAATCTTTAGACAATGGAAATTTAATTGTTTATGTAACTAAATCTTTCCATTAATGGCCATGAGTTTCTATTTCTATTTAAGACCGTCTCCTCCACTTGTAGATCATACAAATATTTTCCTAAATTTCTTTCTCATATATTTATAGCTCTGTTTTTATTATTATACTCAGTCATTCAACTAATATTTGTTGAGTACTTATTATGTGCCAGGTCCTCTTCAAATTCTAGTGGGTAAATTTTCTAGTTGGGAGACTGACAACAAACAAGTGAACCAATATATAACCCAAGCACTTGAACAGAGAATGAAAACATAGTGGCACAGTAGTGTGAGGAATGCTGCTTCAGTTTGGGTGCTCAGGAAAAGCATCTCTGAGGAAGTGAAATTTAAACTGATTCAGGAATAACTAATGATTAGGGAGGAAGTACAGGGAGAGAATGAAGGTGGAAATGGCTTTGGTGTGTGTGAAGAAGAGCAAGAAGTCTGATGTAGCTACTAAAGCATGTGGTAAAGGAGGAGACAAGTTAGAGAGGGGGCAGTACCAAAACATGAGGGCTTAGTGGGCCACAACAAAAGGTATGGGTTTTAATCTACATTTAAGATTTGTAGTTCACCTGGAATTTGTTTTTATACGTAATGTGATGTGTGTATGTGGAATCTAATTTTCATTTTCTTTCTCAATCTTTCTTTGAGAGTTATATTTTAAATAAACTATTTTATTTTGTAAGTGGTAGGGAGACAAGAGAGATATCCCACCGAATCTTATCTCATTTTAAACCCTGTACAGCTATTATTACTATATGAAATGTATTTTCAATTGAAATTAAACATCTAATGACTATAATATTTTTATGCCAGAGAATGTATGTGGCCATTCAGTAAAATCTTTCTAGAACTTCTTTTTTAGAATATGGTCAGAAGCAGTTGATAAGTCACCTATGAAAACCAGTTTTATTTATTACTTTATAGTAACGTAAAGCTTTTCATCAGAAAACATAGCCCTAGTTGATCAGCCTTTTTATTCACTGGGCTTGGCTCCGAAAAAAATGTCTGTTAGCCAATTTCAAAAGTCAAATCTACCCACAAAGGGCCATGATTTGCCACCAATGAAAATATTTAAAAGAATGTGTTACATGCTCTGAAAGCAAGTCTGAAGAAGACCTTCCAAAACTATTTTGCACTTAGTAGCATTAAAACAGTAGCCACACAGGCCCTAGATAACTTCTGTGAAGAGGAGGACCTGGTTTTGGATGTTCAAGTCTGTATGTTTAAGTAATAAGTAAAAGAGTCATTACTTTAAAATTATACTGTATTTCTTTTGATATGTCCATAAGATCATTCTGTAATTTATAATATGCTTTTAAAAAATTCAAGCTTTACAACACCCTAGGTTAGGTATTTCTGCTAATTTTACAGATAAAGATTAAAGAAGTCATACTTAACTTGAGGATCTTGGTTCCAAGTTCAGTTGTCTTTTTACACATTAAGTTTGTTGTCTAAGATCACATGATTTGAGAAGGGAACCAGGTACACCCACCTCTAAAGAGGGGAGAAAGTAATTGTCAATTTTAAGTTTAACGTCTTATAATACATAAAGTCTGTTATAGAACAAAGATGGTAATTAAGAAAAATCAAGTATTTGTTTAGGGACTACTGTGGAATGACAGAAACTTCTAAATATCTAAAAAAAGTAAGAAAGAAGCAATATAACGTTAAAACATAACAAAAATAGGAGGCTCTCTAAAGCCACATCCCTGACCACTAGACTGCATGGATATCTTCACCATTTATCTATTTGCCCTTAATGAATGCTCTCTGTGGATTTGATTAGTCTATTTGCAAACAGTCATCCCTACAGCAAGTACCTAAATTGTTTTTTTAAATCCTCATCTGAGGATTTACAGAGAGATTGATTTGACAGAGAGAGAGAAATATCGGTTGGTTGCCTTCTGCATGCCCCTACTGAGGATCAAACCCACAACCCAGGCATGTTCCCTCCTCGAGGACTGAACACGCAACATTTTGGTGCACAGGGCAACACTCCAGCCTACTGAGCCACCTGGCCAGGACAGTACTTAAGTGATTTTTAAAAATCTCTCTCATTTTAAAATAATGCAGATTGAGTGACATGTGAATTTCTTGGACATTTTAAGAAGCATTTACTAGGTTGGCCTTAAAGCATAGGAATGAAAACCTTAGGAAATTTCATGGTAACTGGTGACCAGTTCATCAGTCAAAATTAAACCATGCTCGTGGCATTACAACTAAAGAGCACTGAAAAGGGATCAGAACTGGGTTTTGATGTGGACTCTGCTCCCTACCTTCTCTAAGGTAATGGGAAAAATCACTTAAACTCTGTGCTCCTTTGTCACTTGGGGTCCTTAAAATTGATGCAAGATATATAAACTGATTACTACTAACTTAAAAAAAGGGAGGGGTTATTGGAAGGATGTGGCAAGGCTCACAAATGTTTCAAAGGTTCGAAACTAGACTTGTAAACCAACAAGAACCAAGCACTTTGGTTGACCGGAGCTAAAAGGGAATCAGGGTGCTATTAGGGAGTAATGAACATAGAGTAGTCAAACAAACCCCACCTATCCACTATTGTTTTCCTTTTCAAATCTAATGAGATGATCTGTTTTTAAGATTTTATTTATTTATTTTTAGAGAGAGGAGAAGGGAGAAAGAGAGAGAGAGAAACATCGATGTGTGAGAGAAACATCAATTGGCTGGGCCCCTGACCGAGAACCTGGCTTGAGACCCAGGCATGTGCCCTGACTGGAAAACATACCTGTGACCTTTTGTTTCACAGGCCAGTGCTCAACTCACTGAGCCACACCAGCCAGGGCAAAAGAGATGATCTTTAAGACACCTTCTAGCTCTGACATCCTCTGCTTCTCTGTATTTGGAGAAGGGTTAGCAGGAAGAGGACGTGTGCTAACAGAGGTGAGAAATGCTTTGGCCGGATGTGCATCTGAAGGCTCTGCACGACTGAGGAAGGCTGAGCCACCACGGCAGTACAGAGGCCGACCAATTTGGCATCTAGCAAGCAGGAAGTAGAAGGGGTGTTAAGCAAGCAAGGGGTTTGGGTCGACAAATTATGAGGAACAAGCACAAAATAACGCATCTAACAAATGTTGGAATGTTCCAAATGCTTCTAACAGTCACAGCCTTTACAGAGAAAGGACAGTCTTGACTATGTGCAAGAGATAATGGTGAATGGTTTCCTCATGTCTGCAAAATGAAAACAGTACCTAGCACCAACATGAGTTTCATATTTGAATGTAGTGCACGAATAAACGTTAAATGGCCTTTCAAATCACAAGTTGAAAACTTGCAACTCACAGGTCAGATCTGGCTTGTAAAGAATTTGTTACCAACAGGTAACAACACAGATTTCTGACTTTCCTTGAAAAAAGGGAGGCTCTGGCAACACTGGGCCTACATTCATTCCTACATAGGGAGTTTTCTACTGTCTTTGGTCAGGATGTGGGTTCTCCAGATTGCTGTACCCTCCTCATGGCCCTCTTCACTCATAATGTTACCTGCCTGGACCCTGGGAACATTTCAGTTTCTGACCCTTGACAGAACTACTTTCATGACAACCCAGCAAAGGCCAGCATGTGGGCTGCCATCTTGAGGATTTACCAATGTGGGCTTCCTCAAGTACCCGTTCAAGTCCCTTACCTGTATCCTTGGGTCCCCTTTGGTAGGATTCCCTCAGTCCTGACTTACACCTGTAATGCTAGAAACAACCATTTCCTCTACCAAGCCACATCTCCCTCTTCTGTCAGAGCCAATCTGTAGGCATCTGCTCTCCCCATGAACTTACATACTGGATGGTACAAAAGGCAGCAAAGAATCCCAGTATCTTTTCCCGAACTACAGTACACAGTGTAGAACAGAGACCACTGACTTCACTCTTTACTTTGTGGGCATGGCTGCCTATAAAGCAGCCATGACATATCTTTGCTTAAATCTTTTTGATGGCTTCTAAGTTGCTTTGAGGCTAAACTTTAAGATGCTTAGAAAAGTCTACAAATCCTTGGATTGATCGCTTCTTCCTAAATTCTCAGGCTTCACCTCCCTTTGCATCGTCCTTTGCTCTCTTCACTTGGACGACTTGGGTCTTCTTCCAATTTGTGGAAGAAGCCATGTTCTTTCCCACCTCAGCACCTTGATGCTTGCTGTTCCCTCTACCTGGAGGACTCCCGGTTTTCTTTTCCCTTTCCCTTAATTCCTACTATCCTTCAGCGCTCAGCTTTTAAATCCCATATTGTCAGAGAAGCCTTCCCTACCTTCTACCTCCCTGCCATTCTCCCAGCCCACATGACATCCCCATTTCTCACAGCCTCTTGCTCTCTGCTTTTATTCTTAATGCAATTTGTGTTTTCCCACCTAAGCGTACACCCTACGAGAGAAGAGACCTTACCATTTTGTGCCCATTGAATATCTGGAGTCAGCATAGTCTCCTCATCCATAATACAGTAGGTAAACAATATTTTTTTAATCAGATGAATGAAAAACCTACATTCCATCCCCCAGGCCAGTCTAATACCACACTATGTGATCCTCTGGAGTGAATTAGATATCCTTTTTTTCAGGAGAGATATTTTTATACAGCCTCATATAAGCAAGGTTTATCAGAAGATAAGCCTGGAGGAGAGAAAACTATTAAACTTCTACAACAGTTTCCCCAGGTGGAGTTCCAGGCCATCACCTGGTTCCTTTCCAAATCACCTAATCGGAAAACTCGGGGGTGTGGTCCAGCAATTTATGTTTGAATAGGCCTTCCAGATAATTCTGACACACTTAAGTTTGAAAACCATCCTTCTAGGCTTTCCAGTTTTTAATCTCTTTTTTACATTAATTTTTTGGTACTTAATCCTTGGTATAATCCTGCTGATAGTATAATCTTAAATCACTGCACAGGAAAATCTGTCATCATCCAAAAGCTTTGCATAAAGGCCTATTTTTGTATATTATGTATAATACGCGGATATTCCCCAGAGGCTTGCGTCCTCGTGGGCAGAGGCCTGCCCTGTGGAGGGCCTACACATCTACACAGGTTGGAACAACTGTAATGTGCAATGCTGTAACAATGCACAAATGTAGCTGAATAAAACCTGGGCACAAAGACAAAGGAGCCGCGGTCCAAACCTTTTGTTCATCCGTCCCCGGACTGCTCACCCCCGGTCTGATACCGCTCTTTACCACCCAGAAAAGCAGCCACTCAAGTTATAAGAATGGTTGTGTGCCGACGACAATGTTTTCAACTAGGCCGTCTTCCTCGGCGCACGGGAGAAGATATTCGTGGCTTCGGGACACGAGTCCATCCCTTCCTCAGGTAACTGAAACCAGAAGCCCTTTTCAGGTTCGGAGTTGAAGACTCGGGCGGACTTCTGCGCCCCAACGCCGTCGGAAAACCCGAGGAGGATTTCACGAACACAGGGATGGGAGCGGCTACCGGCGACTGCCCTTCACTGCGCATGCCCTGTCGCCCCTCCCGCTCGGAGCCGGAAGGGGGAGCGCTTGCTGCCTGGGCCTGGCCTGGCCGGGGCGTCGGCACCGGCGGCCATCTTGGCTTCCCCAGGAAAGGCGGTGCGAGGGGGAAGAAGTTGTAGGGTGGGGGCAGGAGTGAGGAGGAGGGGAGAAGGAGGGGGTGGAGGCCGCGGCGGGGCAGGGCGGGGACTGCCTGCCCGCCTGGGTTGCGGAAGTGGTAGCCGCTGACCGAGCTTGCTTCTTTCTCGCTACTGCTTCAGCTTCCCGGCTTCCCCACAGACGCAGAGGACGGCCTGGCTTTGGATGGTCAGAAAGCTCCTATCTTCTGCCGCCAATCCACGATCACAACCAGTACGGAGCAGACGGCGGCAGCGACAGTAGCAGGCGAGGAGGAAGATGGCGGGACGGCTGCCGGCCTGTGTGGTGGACTGTGGCACCGGGTAAGGGGGCTTGTGGGCGGGTATAGGGAAACTGAGGCTGGGGTAGGAAAACGGCAGGGGAGGGAGGAAGTCCCGAGATGAATGGTATAGCCAGGTGCCCTAGCCTGCGGTGTCAGTCCCAGCCCCGCCGGGTTACAAGGGGTGGGGCCCAAGAAGCAGGGCCTCCCTCATCCCCAGGTTTCACCCTCTGGGACTTGGGGGAGTGCGCGGGGGCCGAGAACCGCCCCCCGCCCTGAAAGGATTTCTCCGTGCTACCCCTCCAGGCCCTTCCCCCACTGCGGTGGGCAGCGCTCTTAGGGGCTGCGCTGTGGTCGCCACCCCGGGGCGCGCGGACGTGGTGGGGTGGTCGCGGAGCCCGGCACCCGGCTTCCCTTTCTCTTTGTGCCCCTTCCTGCTCGTGGGTTTGGAGACTTAGGGGATCGAGCGCGGGGACTGGCTTGACAGAGCAGAGAGAAACGACAAGCGCTCCTGCTAGGTTTTGCGAGATTGCTGTGACAACACTGCCCAGGGTGTGGGCGGGAGAACGGGAAGAAGCAGACTCTGAAAATGGGAACCTAAATCGGGGCTTTCATTTAGCTGCCCACCCCCTCTTCTTTTTTAACTCCCGGTCTTTTCCGTCTTACTCTGCGTTTTAACCGGCGAACCAAAGTCACATTTTGAGAAAGATGTCATGTGTTACTTCTCTTGCCTTAAAAAAGTCCCCCAGTGAGCAAGCGCGCTGCAACTTCCTTAGTTTTGTCAAAGCCGCTTCCTGCTTTCAGTCTTTTATACCCTTATAAGGTAGTTTTTCGTTTCCAACCTGAACTCCTCTTATTAGAACTTTCAAAATTAAGCCGATTTGAAATAGACTGAGTTGCTGGTGCTAGGTGTCGTTTTATGTAAAGTGAAAAAATACATTTGCGTTCTACGGGGAAGAAGGAAGGGAAGCACCCAGGAAAATAATTTTAAGTTGTGTACGTTCATTCAGTGACGGTATTTTAAAGCGAGAAGGAAGGTTCAGAGAGAGTTATAAGGGGTTGTGCTTGCTTTGCAAGGAGTTGTTTATAATAGATCTGTAGTGTAGTTTACTAAAGTATGGAGTGGCGCTAAAGTGGTTTTTTCATTTGTAAGGTGTTTTAATACCACACTTTAGAGTTACTTAGACTATATTGTCTGTATTTTAAAATGTAGAATGGCTGCTTGATGTTACAATATTGGAAATGTCTTCTTTTTGTGGATGTGTCCTGTGCTGATTTGTGATTACATCTGTTAATTCCCCAAGTACTCCAGTTTTGGGGGAGAGGGGTTGGGACAGGTGGATTGCCAGCCTTCATCTCCCCCCACCCTTTTTATTGGGTAAACTATTAAAGGATGCTCCCCTATTTGCCCGCTGTAAAATTTCTCTAACTTCATGCTAGTTAGACTGTTTCTAAAATCCCAGCTATGCATAGGGAAACAACTATTAAAAATTTCCCTTGGGAAAAATTAGCCTAGTTTAGCTTTGGAACCTCTATGTATGTTTTTTGTTGGACAGCTCATTAATTTTTTTCTTAATCCAGTCTCACTTCCCTGAACCAGTATTTTTTCACCTCCATTCTTAGTCTAATTGGTAAATATTTTTATGTTTTGGGTTAGTTTTAAAATTAGATTTGGCTTGACTGAGAAGGAATTTTCAAGTCTGTTATAGTGAAAAATACTGCTACATAATTAATATTTTATGCTTTAGAAATTATTGGGTTGTCAGTAAAATTAGTGTAGGTAATTGTTACCCTAATGAGTAACATTTTAAGTAGGATGTTATTTTTTCTCTTTTTTTCCCTTTTGAAATACAGTTTTGGTTATTTTTAAATTAGTATACAGGTATTTCATTGAGGTTAACAGCCCTTAAGTGTGACCTTTCTGATAAGGCACCTTGAATTTAAAATACCTGTGACCTGGAGGCATGGGGGGAGGGGTTCAATCTACATTTAGGGTTTTTAAAAAATATTTCAGTTATTAATACATTATTACATTTTCCATAATTATATTAGTTTTACCTCCCAAGGAGAGGTTGTTAACTGGCCACTTAACTATGATTTGAATGAAACTAATTAGGATTCTCCATTGCCCATCACTTTGTTTTACCATCTATTCTAATCTGAACTTCCATCTCTAGAGATCCATTTATTTTGGTCTTTCAGTTGCATATTAATACAACTCCTTATTAGCATGTACAGGATAGACAGCTCATTGAGATTGGACCTGGGATAAGTATCTCTGAGTAAGGCCTTAATAGAATTGAGTTTTATGTTCCAGAATATTGTGGTCTCCAGATGGAAATTGTGCACCTGTAATTTCTGTGTTCCTTGTGCTGTAGAGAATGCATTCATATCTTAGGTCTCTAATTGCAGTAAATTAATGTACGTGAAAAATGAAAACCTTAATCAGGTTCATTCCATTTCATTATATGTTAGGGAAAGGTGACTGAAAAAAGTGGCCATCTATGAAACTTGATGGTCTTAGATAAGAAAAGTTGTAAGAGGAAACATGACGCTTAATTCCAGAATTTAAAGATCCTTCAGCAAAAACCTTTTATCTCAATAGAAGATGAAGAATCATCTAAGCTCAGGTTGTAAAAGAAAACTCCTTTTGAAAAGAATTTAGAAAGTAATAGTCTTTCATATTGATACCGTATCCCCACCTTTTTTTGGTTGTTATTAGAATAGTGCTGTAGAATAAAATTTGGCCACAAAGACTCTCATTGATAGAGCTGGTTGCTTAAGAACTGCATTAGAGAACTCAAGCCTAGTACCAGTGGTGGTGAGGAAAACATTTTATTTTTTAAAGTACTTTAAACACATTGTAACACTTAAAATTATCCTGTTATATTTTTTGCATGTTTTCACTTAGATTTTTTTTTTAACATTCAAGCCAAATAAGGGAGGTTCTTATGTACTTTTATTGTGTTGTGGATTGGTTACAGAGCTTTGCATTGTGAAATTTCTTTTTCCCCTTTATGACTTTGTTTTTTTCCTGGGTGCATACTGCTTTGGTAAACAATTTCCATTAACTGTGATTGAAGAGGTTAATATAGCCTTACTGTAAATAGAACTCTTGGATATATTCAGATCTAGAATGAATTAAGGAATTTCCCTAGTTGACTTAAACTTCTGAGCACTCTTAAAATTAAAATGTAAACAAATATTTTGTTGGAGTCAGTGGGTAAGGAGTTTATTTTATTCATCCTTGTAGTCACATTCTAGCAATGTGGATAGATGGGATGATCTTGAAAGCAGAGGGGAAGCTGAGTGCATAGGGGAAAACATAAAAAAGTTCATGTTTCTTAAATAAATTCTGTATGTAATATTTTATAATGCTACTTATTTCTCCAGCCATCTCTAAGGGAAGAAACATTCACAATATCTTGTTACCCCAAAAACGTTTATTAAAATTTTTATTTCTTCACTAGTCATGTTTTACATGCTGTTTGAAGTGTAAGAGATACGTTCCTTTTGAGAAGTTAGAGCCTTCTTTAGATTTTCCTAAAATCTTTTTCTCCTTTCTTTTTCTATTTTGTGTTGGAACATTAATTTTGGATTGGGTATATATTGCATCTAATGAACTTTCCAGCCTTATTGAAATATACTTTAGAAATTTTATTTTTAAAGCATAGAAGGGAAAGATCCACCAGTAGATAGATGTACTAGCCAGGCTTTTTATTTACCTTATCTTATTTAATCTTGTGACAGCTTTTTTTTTAACTTCATTTTACAAGTGAGAAAACTGGATTAGAAAATTGAAATTACTTTTTAAATGTCATGTAGTTAGCAGCTGGCGAGGGTTGCTATTTTTACTTCAGTTGTTTTGTGCTTAAGCCCTATGTTTTCTCTATTGCACCATGGGGGCTCAGCCCCTTTTCATAACTGTGCATTTTATTTTTATTAGTAATGTTAACACTATTTATTCTTGTTTAATCTTAAAAAAACCCAGCATTATGCATTTGTTTTAATTAATTAGGGAAACATTACTGTGCATTTCTCCTAAATGCACAGTAAATCTTTCTGACTTAAGATTTTTTTTTTCTTGGATATGGGGATTCCTAGCCTTTTCCTTGTACCTTAAATTTATTCTCCAGAAAAAATGTATTCTTTTACAAAATAGAGGAGAGAAACAGAAAAAAGGTTTTATCAGGTAATAACAGCTAATATTTAGCTTATATATTTTTATATACACATAAGAATTATGGTATATTCTTAGCAGCAGGCCAGGCACTCTTGGAAATATAATGAAAATGCATAATACAGTCTGCTCTCAAGAATTTTAATGAGACAAGAGATAAAAATCATTTTTAAACAATTAGAGGATGGTGGAAGACTACATTAATCAAATGTTGATACTTTTGTGACAGTAATAGCTATTCTGTAGGGTGTAAGGGAAGAATGAGACCATTGTTATGAGTCAAGGAACATTTAGTGAAGGTAGGATATGAGCTCTCTTTTTAAGGATTTGAATGATGCAGGAGAAGGTAAAGCATGTATAGGAGACAGGGGAGAGTAACTGGTTCTTGTCTGTAGCCCTCTTAGCATGTGTTGTACCACCTCCCTACCTTACGAATTGAGGACTACATAATAACATAATGCAGACTAGATTATGCAATGTGAAAAAGTACTAACATATATTGAGTGCTTACTGTGTTACCCAGGTGTTCCTTATATGTCAGTAAAACTTTGATTCAAAATAATTTTACTTGATAAATAATAAAAATCTCAGAGAGGAGTATAATTTTGAAAATAGGGGTTTCAGAATATTTTCAGGGTGGAATACAGTAGGATCATATGTAAAAGAGGTATTTGGGATGCAATTAATGAAACTTGGCTCAGAGTAGGAACTTAAATCTTTGTTGAATGAATGAGGAAGAATTAGGGGTGTGGTTTAAAAAACTGCTTCAGAAATACTCACACCCAGTGACTCAGGATTTCAAGAATTGAGCCTTGGAATATTCATTAAATAGGCTTCCTAGATATTTTTAAGAAGCCCTCTAAGTATTAGGTTTGCAGAGATGACTAAAATACAGGATATTGACAGTGGGAATGGAGCAGAAGAGAGAATTTGGGGAAGGTTGTTACTTGTGTTTAGTTTGCACCTTTCTTATGGCATTGTTTTGGATTGTTTATTTATGGTCAGCAAGGTCTTTGTACTCATAGTTGTTTTTCAGTTCAAGCTCTACCATTTAGAATGACTTGAAGCTGGACCCTTTGAATTCTGCAGGACTTATTTTTCCCTTCTGTTATTTGGACATCATAGTATCTAACTTTTTTTTTTTTTACATGATGAAAGTGGCTCAGCACAGTGATTGGTATGTAGTAAGAGCTCAGTACATCGTAATTATTTCAATTACCAAAAAAAATGACCTTTTATTATTGAATTGAAGATTTTAAGGAAAGGAACACAGTGTCACGCTTGTTTTATCTCCTGCAGTGCTTTGCCTACTTCATTTCTTTGCACAGTGGAGGTGCATAACTAGGTGTATAACTAGTTGATTCTGGTGGATTGTAAATAGGCATCAGTGAATATTTCAAGATTGTGAATTTGAGTGGGACAATAAGGGAGTTGGTTTTAAGAAGCTGAGTAAAATTGAAATACGTTACAGATTTTGGAATCATGATCCATAATTGGAAATATTTGAGGGGAAGTTAAAAAATACAGGAACTTCAAGAATGAAGGGGGGAATTTGGCAAGTATCCCATAATTTATACATTGAAGCTAATAAAGGGACAATTTAAAGAGAAAACAAAAAGTTGAATGTTAATGTTCCTTCTTATAAAAAATCTTGAATATGTGATATGGCTTCCTGAATATCACAGTGAGAAGCATGATTGAGCACATGTGGCTTGAAGGGGTGAGAGATCAGTCATGCTGACAGCCAGTCTCTTATCCTATTTCTTTCTGCTTAGGAGGAGAATTTGCTCAAAATAGGGCTAAATTTTCCTCCACACAGTATTCCTTCTTGACTTCCCCTCCTCCAATATGTGGAAACTGATAAATGCTTGGACTAGGGCAGAAATGTGGAATGGTTAAAATGTAGCTCTAAGCAATATGGTTTTTGAAACAAAATTCCTCTGTAAAAAAAGGCATTTGAATACTCCCCAATAATTCTATTGGAACTTGTCGCCTTTTTCATGGCATTACTGATCTGTAATAGCCACTGATATGAAGAGGCAAGAGTAAGGCAGTTAAGTAATATGGTAATATTACATTAATGTGCTTTATAGCTTACCAATCACTTATAAATACATGCATTATTTAGTAACAGAGCAAGATAAGGTGATGTTAGTGGATTAATGTTTTAAATTTGGTTCTTCATAATAGGATAATGTGCTGTTTGTTTTATATCTTTATGTGGGCCTTTATATCATAAAATATATAAAAGGTACCTACATAGTTGAATTATACCAGAGCAAAAAGACAAATACCCTAATTTTTCCAAAGGACCATTTTTGCAGAATTTTAACAATTTTCTTTCAAAATTTTTTTCTGAACCATTTCAAACTGTTGATTTAAATTCAAATCATTATTGAATTTACTCCCTCGTCACCAGGAAAGGAACAGCCTTGAATTTGTATAGTCAAATATATTCTTTTTCCCTTTTCCTTCTTTCCCCTATCCTTAAAACATACCTCAAGAAAACGTTTTTTCCATCTGCTCTACTGCTGAATATTCTGTCTTTAAACATTTTCTTCTTGAAGGCTCCTGCCCTTTGTGAAGGGTGTCTTTAAGACTTTGTAAGTTACGTTAATTACTGTGAATGAGAGGTTGCTACAAGGAAGATAAAATCTTAAAAGGGGGAAAATTCAGTTTAGGGTTGGTTTTGAAATTATTTTAAAACATAAACTATATAGTATTGGTCTGTAATAAAATACAAGCGTTTGCTCATTTAAACTTTTAGAACTTAATTACATACAGAGCGTTTTTCTTCTATATATGCATTTTTCAAATTTAGTTACTTCAAGGCTACAAAAATAGAATTTAATGTGTACTTGTGACACTTTTCGTGAATTAAGGGAAGTGCCTAATGACTCACATTAAATTATGGATCTGAAAGGGGATTTGAGAAATAATTTAAAACAGTTCCAAATGAAGTAGGAGTCCAGAGGTGAGAAATGTTTTTCAGGAGTGTTCCTAATTTTTAACTGACATCATTGCGAAATTTTCTTAAATTTTATTTGGAGTTCACATTCATGGGTATAGTAGTTGAAATTTCTTATTAGTTGTTGGTATAACATAATGTATGTTATTTG
Source organism: Carollia perspicillata (assembly GCA_004027735.1). Lineage (NCBI taxonomy): Eukaryota > Metazoa > Chordata > Mammalia > Chiroptera > Phyllostomidae > Carollia > Carollia perspicillata. The sequence continues at coordinate 78,645 of PVKM010000121.1, read as the reverse complement.
TTAAGGTAGTTTTGGTTGAGGCCTGGTACAGTGCTTGCATCGGAATTCTTTAGTGTTTTTGTTGTAATACAAACACATTATATGAGAAATAAGAAAAACTGTAATTTTATGTTCACCAACATAACATTTTTAACCAAGTTTAGAGAAAATTTTAGTAAAATGAATGCTCTTTATAAAGAAATAAGCTTTTTATTTTTAGGCATATAAATCTAAGATACATTTATTTTAGTTTTGGATTTCAGTTTTTTACATGGATGTGTACAAATGAGACATTTCAAGGTACTTTAATAGTTTTGCTTTTGAGATAATTGTTTATAACCTTTTTAGAAACCCTATGAAATAACTACTATTATTATTTTAAAGATGAGGAAACTGAGGTAGAGAGAGTTTAAGTAACTTGCTGACATAAATAGTGGATACAGTTGAGTAGTAAATCTAGAATTTGAACCCTGAGGCAATCTTAATTTCAGAGTCAGCTGCCATACTGTCCCCAGCTGGGATATATACAACAAGGGTGGTTAAATTGTTAACCCAGTTTTTCAAGCATGTTTGGATATAAACATATATATATATATAAATAATCTATTCTTAGAACTAATTTTTTAGTACAAATATGAAATATATAGAGATGTCTTAGTGACTAATTTATTACTTTGATTAACCTGAAACACATGCATGTTAAATGACATAGACTTATTTATTAGCTGTGTGAATATTGCAAGGGCATACATTATATCTAACACAATAAAACTGACAATTACTGGTTAATTCAGGACAGTTCAGTTGAGAAAATGATGTTTAATTACGTATAACTTTAAATGAAGGTATATATATTTCAGAAGCTGCAATTTGAAAAGGAATATTTGATGAGTTAAAAAAGTCAATCCTCTCCTAAATGACTACATAAGACACAGAAATGAAATAGTTCAACTTCAGAATAACTTAATAATATAGGACTGTTAGTTTTTTTTTTATTAGACTCAGAAGACTTGATATATAGATTAAGGGAAACACATGGGTTACTAGAAAGTTTAAAAAAATAGAACTAAAAACATTGTTCTCTCTGGAGTATATGATGGGCTTAGATGCATTTTTTATAAAAAGCACAGAGTTTTAGTAAAAGCTTGTATGTTTCCTGCTTGAAAGTGTTTTAAAATTTTGCTGTATAATAACCAAAAATGATAGAGGTAGCAGAGCAAAGGAGAGAGACCTTTTGAGACTTTTTTCCTTGCCTTTTTTTGGTTAATTTGTTGTTTAAAAGATTAGTTGAAAATTTTATTGCTTCCAAAATGACTCTATAAGGGACCTGCCTTGCTTGTTTTAGATTGCCTTGCTGTCAGGAAAGTTACTTAAAGAACAACAAAAAAAACAAAGGTTTGATTTTTTAATTTAAGTAAACAGAATTTATAATTAATTGATGGAAAGATTCTGGGAAGTAAGGGAAATGTAGCTTGTTGCTATATCAGTGAGAAATCTTGAATTCAAATAACAAAATGACTCTAGCTAATATAAACAAACAAACGAAAGAATTTAAAGGCTGTGGTGTAGATCACAAAATTAATGAGGCTGGAGAACCAGGCTTAGAAAAGGAGAGAAAAAGGGAGGCCAGGTAAACAACAGTTTGCCACCAAAGATAGCTGCAGAAGGTCTGCAGGATTCTGTAACTAGGTACTAGCCATATGAATTCTAACCCATCTCTTCATCTTGTCAAGGTTTAAGGTTCTGACCTAACCTCAGATTGGCTTGACATGGATCATATGATGGATGTGTAGTAGCTGACACCAAAGGAATGATCAATTCCCTTCTGTAATGGGATGTGAGGTTTTGCCTCCAGCCGACTCTTAAAATAGGTGGGTCCTTCAGAATAGGAATGGGGATCCATGCTAGCAGAAAATGTCCACTGTAGGGAAAAAGACTGGTATGGGGAAAAATGTTGACCATTTTTCTTTATGTTGCCTTAAATTCATTACTTCATTTTAATTGCTACTTGATCTGTTACTAACTAGCAATTTGAATTAACATTTTTTCCCAAAAGTGCAAAAACCCTTAGAATTTGTGTTCAATCTAAATATGTGAAAGAGCAGGGTTTTTTTTTTAAAAGGAATAATTGATGGAGTGAATAATACAGGATTTTTGTTAGAACAGATATATAATGATCTAGTAGTTTTGTGATTATGGAATATTTTGGAAAATAGGATCTATTTATTAATGCAGTAATAGGAGCGGCTAGTTTTTTAGTTTTTTTTTAAGTAGTGAACCAGAATTATAATTTAAATAATTTAGCTGCACTCATTTGTTTCCAAAGATAATGAGATACACATATGAAAGGATGGAAATAGCTTATGTATCTCTTTGTAGTTGGAGAAATTGGTCTTCAGTAAATATCTGATAAGCATCAACTATGCAAATAAATACTTTTGCATACTTTTTGTTGTGGGGAGTATAAAGCTGAATAGAAAATGGTGCCTACCTTTAGGAAACTCACATGTGCACAAGTAATTATGACAATGTGGTTAAATGCTCTGGAAGACATTAATGAAACTTTTTGGAAGTACAGGTGCAGGAGAATTTACATTTTCCAGGAAAGGTGAAAAAAGCTTTTCTGGTAGAAATAATAACTTAAGTAGGCCTTCAAAGATGAGTAAAGGATTGATAGGCAGCTATAAGGCTAGTGTACCAGGTGAGAAAACTGTGAGAGGAAACAAAATGAGGTGGGGAAAGAGTAAAGGTTGAATTTGTGTCTGTTAGGTTTTCATATACAAGGAATTAGTAATGTTTCATATGGTACATAAAAGAATCAAAATGATCGATATGGTACAAGGAAGTAGTGAAAGAGTCTGATATATGGTAGATGTTCAGTAAGTGCTTCTTGAGTTGAATTAAATAAAGTTAGAGCTGGACTGTGGAATTCTGAAGGTTCTTATATTCTACACTAACTTTGGTATTTATGTTCCAGGTAGTATGAAACCATAAGCTATCATAAACTAGACTTATGAAAGTAGAGAGTATGTATGATGGCTTTATTGTGGTGAATTATCAAGGTAAAAGTAGAAGCCAGTAGTTATATAGTGCATACTCTGTACCAGGAACTGTTCTAATTGCTTTACCTATGTTAATTTATTTGATACCTAACCCTATTGAGTTAGATACTGTTACTCTTACGGATGAACCTGACACAGAGAGTATAAATTACTTGCCAAAGATCACGTAGCTAGCGTGTGAAACTATACTGTTCTTTCTCTGGTTTTATTTTGGTTGCAACTACTCATGCTTAAGGGAGACTACAAAAGAGCATTGACTGGAGGATTATAGATACTTGAGTTCAAATCTAGCTTTACTACTTCTTTGAAGTGGCTTCTCTGAGCTGCAGTTCCCAATATTATGTAAACAAAGATAGTCCAGCTATTATGCAGGGTTATGATAAAGATTAGTGTAATATAAAGCACGTAATAAAAATAGTTGACATAATAATTAATGGCAGCTATGGTTATAATTACATAAGTGTATTGAACATAATTAATTACTTATTTAACTCTTAGAAAATTCTTAGTTCTATGCTCAATGCTATGGTATATACAGAAAACTAGCATGATCTTACACTTGGATTACAGTTTAGTTCCAGAGATAAAACTAATGTATGTGAAGTAATTAAGGGTGATATGTTAGTGTTCAGTTGTTTGGAGAGGTTAATAAGGGCTGTAGGATTTGGAGGATGGTTTATCAAGGTGGTTTGAACTTGACCACCAAATCCTTGGAAGGGCATAAATAGGATTTGATAGGTGGAAGGGAAGGAAGACTATCAATGTAAGATATGTAAACTAAATTGAAAGCTCTAGGATGGTAGCATGTCTTTTTTGTTTACCTTCTCTCCAAGTTATGACCTCAGTATTTGATAATTCCCAGTAAATATTTTATTGATGAAAGGAAGTCAGGAAGGAGTTCCACAATATTTGAGGAGGAGAGGACAGTTAGGATTGCCTTACTCTCTCGGTAGGACAGCAAGTAGTTTATATTATTTATTTATATTCTGCCTTATTTCAGGATTTAAGAGGGGGCAAAGTGGTTTGGAACTGATTTGATGGGCAGTAGATTGTGTAGGTAGATTATTAAGCAGAATGATAAATGTTAAATTTATGCAGTATTAGTATTTCATTCTAGTTAAACAGTTCTATTGAGATATTATTCACGTACCATAACATGTGCCCTTTTAAAGTGTGTAACTGATATTTTAGTACATTCACAAGATTGTGCAGCCATCTCCACAATGAATTTTGGAATATTTTCATCACCCCAAAAAGAAATTTTATACCCATTAGCCATCAACTCTCCATTCTCCCTGCCCTCAGCCCTTGGCAACCACTAATTTACTTCCCTTTGCCTATTTTGGCTATTTCCTATAAATGGTTGTGTGGCTGTTTTTGACTGGCCTCTTTCAGGAGACAAGTATTGACTCCCGTTATGTATATCTTTAGTGGCGGGTAGTTGGGTTGGTGTACTAGCAGAGAGTTTGGGAAAACATTGCTAAAAATCTTTGAAAAAGTAATTACAGGGATGGATAGAAGAATAAAAGGAGTCCTGTGGATAAAGGAAAACCATCTGGGGAAGGACATATTTGCTGAATACTTAGTTCCAGTCACTCTATTCTTTAATCCTTATAACATCCTTGTGAATTCAATTTTATTCCTTATGCATTAGAAATAAAGTCTGTGATCACAGCATAGTAGATGATGGAACAGACATTTCACTCATGACTTTTTGATTCTAAGGTCCGTGTTCTTTACTAGCCAGTAGTGAAAAGGAATTAGATTATACTTTTTTAGGCCTAAAAAGATTAATAGAATGTGGTTTCTGTTGACTCAAAGGAGGTCAGGTTCTTCCATTCGACAGTTTTAGAAAAGTACAGTGATTAATATAATAAGATGCTCCTGTTTATCAGAATTATTAACTGCTAACTTTACAATATTTGTTTAATCTCTTCGTTTTTTAACAGTAAAAGTACATTTTTGTTGACTATCAACAAGACTTTTCCACTCCCCAGAGGCAGTTAGGAAGGACCATAATACATTAACCATTTCTTTTATAAAACTCATTTTTTGCCAAAAGACTGGACTATTTCTATCAGTCCAGTCTTTCCCTCTAGCTAACTTTATAGCATTTCTCTCTCTTTTTTAAGATTTTATTTATTTTTAGAGAGGGAGGAGAGGGAGGGGAAAAAAGAGAGGGAGATGAATATAAATGTGTGGTTGCCTCTTGTGCACCCTTCTACTGGGGACCCTGGCCCACAACCCAGGCATGTGCCCTAACTGGGAATCAAACTGGTGATCCTTTGATTTGCAGGCCAGTGCTCAATCCACTAAGCTGTGCCAGCCAGGGCTAATTTTACAACATTTCTACTCCTGTTCTAGCCATCAAGTCTTTGTTAAATTGAAAAGTGCTTTTGATTCCCTCCTTTTTACTATGTTCCCTTCTTTAAGCAATTACCAAGTCCTTTTTTCTCCTTTCGAGACAAAATCAGCATTGTTTTCTTTCTTTCTTTCTTTTTTTTTTCCATTGCTGCCATAATCCAGGGAGGTTTGGTTTTATTTTATTTTATTTTATTTTTTTAATATTTACCTTGCTTTTGTTGACCACAAGGAAAGTTTTGGTTTAGTTTTTCAAAATATTATACTGACCTTGAGAGTTTCTATAAACTTAAATTGGATAGCTTTGCCTTTTTTATTTTATGGTCTCTTTAAAATTCATTTTAGAAAAGGACACTTTGATTTTTAAGTATAAGATAGTATAAACAAGTAAAGAGGATTCATAATTTGAGTTCTGAGATAACCCAATGACATGTTTTAAATTAAAGTAATATATATATATACATGTCTATGCATGAATTGTTATTGGGACTAGTCTTTAAACAAGTGAAATTCATTGAGATGTTCTAAAATGTGAGGTTTGATTTTTCAGCTGTTAAACCAAGCTGGCATTCCTTATCTAAGCCCTACTTAGTTATGGTATGTTATCTTTTTTGCATATTGCTGTATTTGTTTGGTTAAGGATTTTTGCATCTTCAGTTGATACTTGAACACAGGTTTGAACTGTTAAGGTCCACATATTTTTTTAAATATGAAAATCTGTTTTCCTTATATTTTCTTAACATTTTTTTCTGTAGCTGATTTTATTGTAAGAATACAGTATATAATATGTAACACACAAAGTATGTATTAATTGATTAAGAGTGGGCTCTTAGTTACGTTTTTGGGGATTCAAAAATTGTATGTGGCTTTTTGACTGCAGAGGGGTTGGCACCTCTAACCCCTGTGTTCAAGTCAACATCAAAAACATTGGTCTGCTATTTTTTTTAGTTGGAATGTTTGTATATGATTTTGATAATAGAATTATTCTGTCCTCATGAAGGAATTTGGGATGGATTTCCTCCTGTATTATTTAAAAGTGCTTTATGTAAAATTAATGTTATTTTTTCCTTAAATGTGTTGCAGAATTTACCAGTGAAACCAGCTGAGCCTAGAGTTTGCTTTTTGGTAAGGTTACTGATAAATGATAGCTATGGTGTTATTCAGATAGATTTTGTGTCATCTTGTGTTGATTTTGGTAAGTTTTTCAAAGAATTTTCCCATTATATATTAGTTGTTTGATTTGATAGCATGTTTTTTTTATAATCTCTTTTTATCTTTTTGCTGTCTTTATGATAGGGGTTAACCAGTTTTTCATTCATCATGTTGGCTATTTCTGTACTTTATTTTTTTTCTTGATCAGCCTAGCAGATCTTTTCAAAGAATCAACTTTTAGCCTGTTAATTTTCTCTATTAGTTTCCTGTTGACTTGATTTCTGGCCTTAGGTTTACTAGTTTACTTTCTTCCATTTACTTTGGGTTTGCTTGGCTGTCCTCCTCCTAGCTTTTTAAGGTGGAATCGGAATCTTAGGTCATTGATTTTAGACCTTTATATTTTTTCCTAACATAAGCACTTACAACTTGTTAATTTTCCTCTAAGCAAGGCTTTTAGCTGCATCCCACAAATTTTGATTTTTTAAAAAAAATTTCCAGCCCTGGCTGGTATAGCTCAGTGGATTGAGCAAGGGCCTCCGAACCAAAGGATGGAGGTTCAATTCCCAGTTAGGGCACATGCCTGAGTTGCAGGCCAGTTACCAGCAGAGGACACAAGAGAGGCAACCATACATTGATATTTCTCTCCCTCTCTCTTCCCTTCCCCTCTAAAGATAAATAAATAAAATCTTTAAAAAATTTTTTTTCACTACTAATCAACTTGAAATATTTTCTGATTTCCCTTGTGATTTCTTTATTTCATCAATTATGTTTAGAAGTGTGTTTAATTTCTAGCTATGTGGGGGTTTTCTGGGTGCTGCTATTGTTTTCTAACTTATTTGTAGTCAGAGAACATTAGTTATTTATTATTTCAGGCTTTTAATATTTTTTGAGACTTGTTTTATGGCTTAGCATTTGGTCTAGGGCAGGGATGGCACACCTTTTCTGTAAAGGGCCGGATAGTAAATAGTTTAGGATTTGTGGATCACATACGGTTTTTGTCCCTGCTGCTGCTGTTGCTTTCCCTCCCTTGTCTGCTATTCCTCCCCCTTCAAAAATATAAAAACCATTTAAAATTCACCTGTGACACTAAAACAGAGCACAGGCTAGATTTGGCCTTTGGGTTAGTTTGCTGATTCATTGTCCAAATGAATGTACCATGTGTACTTACTAAGAATTCACATTCTGCAGTTTTTGAGTGTATATTCTATAAATGTGTGGTCATAATGGTTGTTAGCGTTGATCCTCTATGTGCCTTCAGTAATTTTTCTTCGGGGGAATAATTTATTTATTGGTTACTGAGAAACCAGATGGCAGAGTTTCTTTTATATTTAAAAGTATGCTGTCTTCTTGATGATTTTACCCTTTATAATTACAAAATTTTTCTTTATCTCTGGTGTTACTCTTTCCTTAAAGATTGTTTTATTTGATACCAATATAGCCCCTCCAGCCTTCTTATGCTTACTGTTTGCTTTCCATACTTCTTTTTACATTCTCCATCTCTATTTAAAATGCATGTCATACAGACAATATGTAGTTGGGCTTGCCTTAAAAAAATGTTCTATTTTTACCCTTTTAATTGGAGAGTTAACCCAAATAATATAATGTGATCATGGATTTCGTTGAATTTAGGTATACCATTTTATTCCTTGATATTTAAAAATGTGTTCACTTTGTTGCTTGTCCTTTTCTTTTCCCCTTTCCCACTTTTTCAGTATTGTTTGACTTTCTTAGAACTCCATTTGATTTATTGTTTGACTTTTAAAAATATCTCTTTTCAATTTTTTTTAGTGATTACTCTAGGGATTACAATATATATCTTTTTAAAAAGTTACTGCTCACCATTTAGAGTTAATAATTTAAAACTTCATGCAAAGAATAGAAGACGTCTTGCATTGTCTTTTTTTCACTTTCATTGTTGAAGGACATGTTTGTTTATATTGATTTTTCCATTCATGGATTCCTCACCTACTTCACACTTTAAAAATGTTATTCTACTGTTTTCGGTCTCACTAGTTTCTCATAAGAATATGATGTAATGTGCATTTTTGTTTCCTGTTAATGGGCCATTTTTCTCTAGCTGCTTATAAGACTTGTTCTGTTTGATTTTCGATAGTTTGGTTGTAAAGTGTCCGTCTGTGGTTTTCTTTGCATTTATTCTGCTTGGGTTTCCTTGAGCCTCTTATGTCTTAAACTAAATTGGGAAAGTTTCAGTCATTATTTCTTCAGAAAAGGTTTTTACTACTTTTTCCTTCACACTCTTGATAAGTGTCCTTTGGTGCACAAAAGTTGCTAATTTTCATGATGTCCAGTGTATTTATATATATTTTTTGCTGGTGCTTTTTAGTGTCATATCCAGTAGATCCTTGTTACATCCAATATCATGAATCTTTTCTCTATGCTTTCCACTCAGATTTGTAGTACTAGCTCTGACATGTAGGTATTTGATGTATTTTGAGTTAAATTTTGTATGAGTTATAGGTCCAGCTTTACTAATTTGCAGGTGGTTATCCAGTTTTCCTGATATCATTTGTTGAAAAACCTCTTTCACCATTTGAATGGTTATAGCACCCTTGCCAAAAATCATTTGACCATATATGGGAGAGTTTGTTTTTGTTCTTTATTTTCTTCCATTAGTCTGTATTTCTGTCTGTATGTTAGTACCATGTGGTTTTGGTTACTGTAGTTTGTATTAAGTTTGGAAGTCAGGAAGTGTGAGACCTGCAAAGTTCTTTTTTGAGATTGTTTTGGCTATTCGTGATCCCTTAATGATCCCATGATTTCACATGAATTTTAGGGATAGATTTTTCTATTTCTTTAAAAACCTAATTGGGATTTTGATTGGGGCTTCATGAATCTGTAGGCCAATTTGAGAAAATTTCTTGAAAATGTGCAATGTCCCAAGTCTGAATCCTCCACCAAATGAGGTTATCCCGATGGCAAATTTAAGAAAAATCCAAGCTATTTAATCCTTTGTTTAAAACTTAATGGGAGGCAGTGTTATCAAAGTGTCTGCTAAATTTCTGATGGAAGAGTTTTTGCTGAAGGCACCACAGAAAGATTTTGGTGTGTGTATGAGTACTTCTTTGCATATTTGTGTTTTATATCTGGTTGGGTATTGCCTACTGAAATTGCTTAATTATATAAATGACTTTTTTGAACACACAAACTTAATAGAAAATTACGAGGGCTGTGGAAAAATAAATTATATTGACAAAATTTATGAATGCAAAGCAAAAATTTTACTTTGGAAAAATAAGGTTAAAATGGTTCACTGTGGTCTTTGGTCAGTATTACTTTTAATTCTGAAGAACATTGTAACTAGGAGAGGTATATGTTTGTATGTTAGAGAAATTCTTAATATGAAAGTGTTTGATTGATTTGGAATTTTTATTTACTTTATTACAAACACTTTGATTTTTTTCTGTGTTGATGAAAAGCAAGAGCTTTTAGTTTAAATAAAGTGATCACTTCCTTGAGTTATAATTTAAAGAGTTTGAATTATCGAATGCAAATTGAGAGAAAGGAGTTTCTTTTTTTAGTTGAATTTATGGGAGTGACTTTGGTTAATAAAATTATATAGGTTTCAGTTTACAATTTTATAATATATCATCTTTGTATTATATTGTGTATTCACCATGCCAAGTCAAGACTCCTTCTATCTTCACTTAATACCCTCGTGTACCCTCTTCTGTTTCCCCCCATACCCTTTTCCCTCTGGTAATCACCATACTGGTTTGGGTCTGTTAATGCTATTTTGTGTGTGTTAAACCTCATCTTTTTCACCCAGCCCCACAACCCTACTTCCCTCTTAGAGCTATCAGTCAGTTCTCTATGAGTCTGTTTCTTTTTTGTTAGTTTATTAGATTCCACATATGAGTGAAACCATATGACACTTGTCTTTCTCTGACTGACTTATTTCATTTAGCATAATGCTCTCTAGAGGTCTGTCCATGTCCTTGCAAAGGGTAAGATTTCCTTTTTTATAGCAGAGTAGTATTCCCTTCTGTAAACATACCACAGCTTTTTTATCTACTCATCTACTGACATACACTTGGGCTGCTTCCAGATCTTGGCTATTGTAAATAAAGCTGCAGTGAACATAGAGGTGTATATATTCTTTCAAATTGCTTCAAGTTTCTTGGATATATCCCAGAAGTAGAGTTGCTGGGTCATAAGGAGGTTTCATTTTTAATTTTTTGAGGTATCTCTGTACTACTTTCCACAGTGGCAGCATCAGTCTGCATTCCTACCAACAGTGCATGAGGGTTCCCTTTTATCCACATCGTCACCAGCACGTGTTGTTTATTTATTGATGATAGCCATCATGACAGGTGTGCAGTGACATCTTACGGTTTTAATTTGCATTTATCTGATCATTAGCGACTTTGAGCATCTTTTTTTGTATGTTGGGCATCTATCTGTATGTTTTCTTTGGAGATGTGTTTCTTCAGGTCCTTTGCCCATTTTTTAATTGGATTGTTTGTGTTTTTGGTGTTGAGTTTTATAAGTTTTTACAAATTTAGGATATTAACCCCTTATCAGATATCTCATTAGCAAATATGTTTTCCCATTCAGTGTATTGTCTTTTCATTTTGTTAATGGTTTCCTTCACTGTCTATAAACTTCTTAGTTTAATGTAGTCCTATTTGTTTATTGTTTTCTTTTGTTTCCCTTGTCTGAGGAGGTGCATCAGAAAAAAATGATAGTATGAGAAATGTCTGAGATTTTACTGCATGTATTTTCTTCCAGAATTTTTGTGGTTTTGAGTCTTAACATTGAAGTCATTAATCCATTTTGAGGTTTTTGTTTTTGTGCGTGTGTGTGTGTGGTTGAAGAAGATGGTCTAATTTCATTTTTTGCATGTATCTGTCCAGTTTTCTCAGCACCTTTTATTGAATAGACTGTTTTTGTCCTATTGTATATTCTTTCTTCCTTTGTCAAATATTAATTGGCCATAAAGGCTTGGATTTATTATTGGGCTTTCTATTCTGTTCTGTTGATCTGTGTCTGCTTTTATTGCAGTACCATGTTTTGAATACTATGGCCTTGTAATACAGGTTGATATTAGATAGTGTAGTATAGTTAGGTATCAGATAGCAGGGGGCAAACATCAAGGGAACCACAGCATACTCTCCAGGAAGTGTTGCGGTCTCCCCACTCCACCCCCAATATATACTTGTGCCTTTTGCTATAGTGTTCGTTTTTAACTTTTTTTTCTCAGCATTTCTGTGTGGCTATTTGGGGTCTTTGTGGCTCCATATAAATTTTTGGAATATTTGTTCTAGTTCTGTGAAGTATGCCATTTGTAGCGCAATAGGAATTACATTGAATTATAGGTTGCTTTGGGTAGCATGGACATTTTAATGATGTTAATTGTTCCTATTCATGAACACTATATATGCTTCCAATTATTTGTATGTTCTTTAATTTCTTTCTTTAATGTCTTATAATTTTCCCAGTGCAGGCCTTTTACATCCTGGGTTAAATTTATTCTTATGTATTTTTTTGAAGCAGCTGTGAATGGGATTATAGTATCATGTCATCTGCAAACAATGGTAATTTTACTTCTTATTTACCAATTTGGATGCCTTTTATTTCTTCCTCTTGTCAGATTGCTCTTACGAGTCTTCTAGTACTATGTTGAATAAGAGTGATGAAAGTGGACATCACTGTCTTGTTCCCTGTCTTAAGGGAAACACTTAAGAGTCTTTGTCCATTGAATAAGATGTTGGTTTTGGGTTTGTCATATATGGCCTTTATTACGTTGAAGTATGTACTCTCTATTCTCACTTTGCTGAGAATTTTTATCATATGTGGGTGATGGATTTTATCAAATGCTTTTCTTCATCTGTTGATAGCAGTACGTGGCTTTTATCCTTCATTTTGTTTATGTGGTGTGTCACATTTATTTATATACAGCTATTGTACCAATCTTGCATCCTGGAATAAATCCCACTTTGTCATGGTGTAGGATCTTTCTAATGTATTGCTGTATGTGGTTTGCTAATATTTTGTTGATAATTTTAGCATCTTTGTTTATCAGGGATATTGACATACAATTTTCTTTTTTCTGCTGTGTCTTCATCTAGTTTTGAAATTAGGATAATGCTGGTCTCATAGAATGATCTTAGGAGTCTTTCCTCCTCTTCAATTTTTGAAGTAGTATGAGAAGGAGAGGGGTTAATTGAATGTTTGATAAAATTCACCTGTGAAGTCATCTGATCTAGGACATTTTTTGTTGTTGGGAATATTTTGATTACTGCTTCAGTTTCAGTAGTTGTAATCTGTCTATTCAGATTCTCTGATTCTTCCTGATTTAGTTTTGGAAGATTGTATGTTTCATGGAATTTATCAGCATTATTTGGTTGTCCAGTTTGTTGGCATATAGTTGTTTGTAAAATTTTCTTACAGTCCTTTGTATTTACTGGTCTTGGTTTTACTGGTCTTTTATATTGTTTTTTTATAAGCTATTTTGTTTATTTCTGCTCAGATCTTAATTATTTCTTTCCTTTTACTCACTTTGGGTTTTGCTTGTTCTTTTTCCTAATTTCTTTACCTATAAATTTAGAGTGTTTATTTGAGATTTTTCTTGTTTCTTGAGATAACCCTGTTATGCTGCAAATTTCCTTTTCTCTTAGGACTGCTTCACTGTAGCTCATAGATTTTAGGTTATTGTGTTCCCATTTTTATGTTTTTCAAGGTATCTTGGTTTCTTTTCCCTTTGATCTCATTTCTAACCCATTCATTGTATAGTAACATGTTATTTAGCTTTAGTGTCTTTGTGTGTTTTTCAGTTTTTTTCTTGTGACTGATTTCTAGTTTTATGTCATTATGGTCAGAGAAGATGCTTGATATTATTTTAATCTTACTAAATATATTGATAACCTGTTTTGTGTCCTAATACATGGTGTCCTAGAAAATGTTGCATGTGCACATGAAAGAATGTATATTCTGCTGCTTTGGGATCAGATACTCTGAATATATCAATTAAATTTATCTGTTTTAGTGTGTCATATAAGGCTGTTGTTTCCTTGTTGATATTCTATCTGGAAGATCTGTTCTTTGATGTCAATGGGGTGTTAAAAATCCCCTAATATGACTGTTACTGTTGATGTCTCCCTTTATGCCTGTCAAGACTTGCTTTACATATTTAGGTGCTCTTGGGTGCATAAATATTTATAAGGTGTATATCCTCTTGTTGGATTGCTCCTTTTCTCATTATGTAATGTTTTTCTTTGTCTCTTACTATAGTGTTTCGTTTAAAGTCTGTTTGTCAGATGTCAGTATTGCTGCCCAGCTTTTTTTTTTTTCATTTCCAGTTGCATGAAATGTCTTTTGCCATCTTGAGAAAGGAGTTTCTTTTAGTCAGACAAAAAGTGAAAGGAACTTTACTGCCATCTTGTTCAGTTTCTTCTCTGTGGTATCCAAGCATTTTGAAAGTTTACTGCAACAATGTCTTGATAAAATTAGCCATTTTAAGTATAAAAATAGATAAAATTAAGTTAATGGATGCATGCATTTGAAAAGCTTTCATTTTAAAGTTTTAAAAAATTTACTACTTTATATTCTAATTTTGTGTAAAGAAAATTTAAATGAAGTTTTTAAGCAAACCTTTTTTAGCTGTATCCAAGTTTCCTCCAGTTTATTAAAATGTGCTTTTTAAATACTACTATACTTTTTATGCATTGATAGGTAATTTATTGGAAATATACTTCATTTTCCAGTTCATCCTTTTAGACTTAGCTGTTAGACTCAGTTCCGTCAAATCTTCTTAGACTCATTTCCTCTCATCTCTCCTCCTTCCTCTACTTAAATGCCTCTAACCTCTGCTCATCCCTATATAAGCGTTAAGTGTTTTATGTGAGCATTAAAATGTTAAGTTTGAGCCCTGGCTGGCGTAGCTCAGTGGATTGAGCGCGGGCCTGCGAGCCAAACGATCATGGTTCGATTCCCAGTCCGATTCCCAGTCAGGGCACATGCCTGGGTTGCAGGCCAGTTCCCAGCAGGGGACGCACGAGAGGCAACCATACATTGATATTTAAAAAAATGTTAAGTTTGACAGTTCTGTAGTTCCAATCTGATTTTTTTATTCTTGTGACATATTTTCTAAATGCTTTCTGTACTTTGTTTCTTAACTTTTATTTTTTTGTGAGTATTTTCAAAGCCCTATTTCCAGACCAATTTTGAAAGTTTGTAACAGTACAAGGGAGTGTTTTTAAAGAGTCAAATTCTTATTTTGTCACCTAGCATTTTGCTGTCTGTCCACCAGAGAAAAATATGAGTTTCTGAGTGTTCCACCTAACTCGGCAAGTCTTTACCAGATTTTAGTATATGACCTTCTGTTTTTTTTAATATTGTACTCTATACTACATTTTTCTTTCGGCCAGGAACCAAATTAACTTTTAGAGGCAAAACAACTTTTAAAGTTAAGTGAACTAGGACATTTTTCCTCATTTTTTTAAAAAAAGTGAAAATATTATAATCTCTGATAATCATTAAGTACTATTATTTAGTGATCTCTATTCAGTGTCTTCAGAGTTCACATGATTTTGTTCTTTAGAAATATTATTTAAATTTTCAAATCAAGGCAGTAGAACATTAGTAAATACATTTGGCTGTTCCGCCACCCTTCAGTTTAGAAAATTATTCTGCTATGGGGTTTTCATTATGGTAGAAATGACTAGGTGTAATGATATATTTATATAGTTGATATACTTCATATAGTTTTCATGTGTTTTGAGGAAGAGCATACTTGTTTTGACTCTTGTATTAAGTTAATTAGATTCTTCTTTTGGTTTTATTTTGAAAGCAATTTATTGCTGAATATGCTCAACCTAAAAAATTTGATTTTGACCAAGAGTGGAGTGGTGAATTTGTTATATGGAGGTTTCTTAAGAGACTTTCTACTGTAATATGATTTCTTCCTCATATATGTTAGTATTATATTTGGGAGATGCTGTTTATACACAAACGTAATATAGACTTATATACATGTTCAGCAAGTGGCAGAGATGGTTTATTAAGAGAAAGGTTGACTGGCTGATAGTTAAAATGATCAGGGAAACTTCATGGAGGAATCCTAAGTTGTGAGAGCTTTTTGAGAGGGCGAAATGTAAGCACAGATATGTGAAGGGAAAATGTGTAAGTCATGTAGGGGAAAAGGAGTGGGCTTTGAGTTTTGTTCATGGAAGCAAACAATGGTAAGTAGAATTGGGGTTTATTATGGAGAACCCTGAATAGTCAGCTGAAGGAATCAGAATCATAATTTTTGTTGGAAAGGATTTTAGGAACTATTTACAATTAATCATTTTATAGAAATGGACACAATTTTTATGCTTAATTTTGTAGGCGATACAACCTCATGTGAAGATTTTTGAGTTAAGCAGTGAGTTTTTTGGGGATATTGTTCTCTTCTCCTTTGTAGTGGTCATAGAATTGGAAACAAGATATTCTTTGTGTTGTTTGTTAGGGTATTGTGTATAATGAGTTGAACTGCTGTAGTGACAAGTGGTAATAAAAGTGGAGGGATTAGCAGAAGGAATAATTAGGTATTAATCCTCCCTCTGAGTTTTGGCTAGACAGTAGACTTTTAGGGTGTTGTGGCTCAGACAGTTTTAGGCATTGTCTTATTTAAACAAGCCTTTATTTTGATAAGGCATGGTTTCATTTGTCCTTCGGAGGGGCTAAGTATACTGTTTACCCTTCTCTTCCCAGGGCCACTGTGGTCTCTACTTTTTCTGGTACTGTTTTAAATGACTCTGCACTCTCATTTCACTTATCATACAGTTGATTTTCAATGAATTCAATGGGAACAGATTATTCGTACCAGTTGATGGTTGTTTTGTGCATTTGAATAATTCTAATTTTTCTGTTTTCTAACCAGGAGAATGTGAGCTCTTCAATCACAATGACATCCATATATTACAGGGGTTCTGTTTTACTATACACAAAGGTTTCATATTAATAAGAGACTGATTTGGAAGAATAAAAACATTTGGAAGGGCGATAAAAATATATCAGATCTGAGCTATAATCTGGAACGTGTTCTATAGATTGACTTTGGTTTGTGGGTAAAAGGATAACTTGTACTGTGATTATAAGCATATAAAAGTTCAAGTACCTGCATGGTCTTTATCTGATTATTGGAGGAATGGAAAAATTGGAGAGAGTAGATGAAAAGAGTAATTGTAATTAGAGTTAACATGTATTGAATGGGTATTTTGTGCCAGGTGCTGCGCTTAATGCTTTATCTTGTTCTCTTATTTGATGCTGTGGTCAGTCTTGAGTTACTTCTCCTTATTTTACAGATGAGGGAGTCTCAAGACTTAGGAATTATTATTAAATAATAGTTGTACTCACAAGGGCAGAGGTACCGTGTTTTTAGGACTATAAGAAGGACTATAAGACGCACCCAGGTTTTAGAGGAGGAAGATAGGAAAAAAATTTTTGAAGCAAAAAATGTGGTAAAATACTTAATAACCTTTGACCCTGCTCCACCTCCACCCCCCCCCCCCCCAGCGAGCCAGGTAAGCTACATTCGGACTATAAGATTCACCCCCTTACCCCCAAATTTGGGGGTGTGCACCTTATAGTCCAAAAAATACGGTAATCAACTCTCTGGGAGGTTTCGAAAGTTTTCATATAGAGGTGGTGATATTTAACCTGAAATTTTCAGGATGAGTAAGAGTTTAGATGTTGTAATTAGTGTTGAAAGGAGCTCATATCCTGTAGTTAGAACAGTGTTTGTTAATAGTGGCTCCCTGGTATGAAATGAGTTGTCCGCTCAGAAACTCATCAGTATTATGGTTAGGGAAGGAGTCTGTCTGATATAGTGTTGGGGCCTCGGAGGGAGGTTGTCAGGGGCCAGGTATTAAAGGAGCTCTCTTGTATGCCTTGCAAAGATATTTTGTTTGTTTATATTTAAAACAAGCCAAATAGGGACAGACCTGTAGAAGAGAGCAGGCTGACCGACTTGGCAGGGGGTTTAGGGGTAGAGGGATCTAGCAAAAAAGAAAAAGGATTCATGGACATGGACAACAGTGTGGTGATTGCAGGGGAGTGGGGTGGGTGGAGGTGGGAGAGGGTTTAAGGGGAACAAATGGTAATGGGGAAAATATAATAAAAATAATTTAAAAAAACATAGGCCATGGGGGGAATCTTTGAAGGAGTTTAGTCAGTAGAACAATATCACATTTTGAACAGTTTGTTTTTTGATTCAATCTATTCAGTACTCTAAGTTTCTTAAACAATGTCTGGGGGCTAAAACACCCCCTAAGAGATTTTCTCTCCTTTTATACTAGAAAAAAAGTTCTGCAGATGTTATTAGAATACAAAGAATATCAGTAATTTACCCTTCTACTCTTTAGCAGTGGGTTTGAATATGGAATAATATAATAGTTTGTTACTTTCTCTTTAAAGCCTGCTCATGGTTAATAGGTTTTTCCCACATAGCCATAAAGTGTCCAGCTGTCTTCTAAGTAAACCCACATTGTGTTGCTTGTTTTTTATTACTTTGTTATTGTCAGAATATAGACTATACCCACTGTGGCAAAACATTTAAAAGTTATAGTTATTTTTTAAATAATGATGCACTCAAATGATATGAGACTATATGCAATCCCCTTCTCACCCTGACCATCATCTACTCCAGTTCCCTTCCCTGTGGACAACTACACTTACTGATTTCTTTGTATTCTTTCAGAAATATTCTATACCTGTACAACCAACTATTATTTTATATGTCTTTACCTTGTCCCTTTACTTTTATACAAATATAGAATACTTGGAACACTGTTCTGTACCTTGCTTTGTTCACTTAATAATACATTTTGGAGATTGTTTCTATCAATATACAAAGAACTGCTTCAACCTGTGTTTAAATAGCTATATAATATTCTGTAGTATAAATTTAGCATGTTTAACTAGTTTCTCATTTGATGATTATTTAGATTGTTTCCAGTCTTTTGCTGTTAAAAGTAGAATTGTAGCAAAAAAGATGCAGTATATACATCTACACACACGTATATGTACAATAACAGGGTCTTTATATGTTACTTCACTGAAATATGTATGAATATCCCTGTATGATCAATTTCTAGAAGTGGAATTTCTGGTTAAAAGCTATGGGTATTGCCCTGGTTAGGTGGCTCAGTTGGTTGGAGCATTGTATCAAAAGGTTGCAGGTTTGATCCTTGGTCAGGCCAGGTGCCTAGGTTGCAAGCTCGATACCCAGTCAGGGCACATTGGGAGGCAACTGATTTTTCTTTCATATTGATGTTCTCTTTCTCTCTTTTCCCCCTTCCTCTGTAAAATCAATAAGCATATCTTTGGGTGAAGATTTTAAATAAAAAATATGGGTATTCATAATTTTTGAGTAGAGGTGTGTAAATGAACTTAAGCTATGAAATTTTATGTATTATGTACCTACCATGGAACCTCACTTTATAATAAATGGAAATCTAAGAATTACATTCATAATTGTTAAGATGTAAGTAAAATCCTTACACATTTTTTGTTTGTTTCTCAGGTATACAAAACTAGGATATGCTGGAAATACAGAACCACAGTTTATCATCCCTTCCTGTAAGTGTTTTAAGCCTGAAATAAACTGATTTAAAGATCGTTTTTCTTAATTAAAGTAAGAGAGAATCATTTCTGACATCTTTTAATATTTAATCCTTTAAATACATAGTTTGTGAAGTTTAAGTGTGGTCTCATTTCTGCACCTGTAATTATTCATTTCAGATCTCTGTTTAGCTTCATTTACCAAATCTCCCAAATATCTTTTTAAAGAAAAGAAATGAATTAATTAATTTTCTGCTTTAAAGACGTTGCTGTTAACAGGGTGTGCTTGAACTAACTGTTAAGTGCTTCCTCCATCACACACCTGTGAAGACTCATTTTGTTTGTGGATTTGATTAATCCTTGCAGGGCCTTGTGCTTCTTAACTTCCCTGACAAGAGCCTGTGTTTCAAAATAAGGATTACATCTCATCATTTTGAGAAATGTTAATTTCAGGTGTTTCTAGTATTTTATAACCACACAGTGTTGTTGTTCTGTGCTATTTTTGTTTAATTGATCATCAACTTTCAGTAGTTTGTGGTTCAGTAATTTAAAAAAAATACTCTTACACTTGGTTTGTTAGTGCTTTTATTAATTAGTACAAATTATCTGGTTCTTGATGGGTGTGCTTTTGATTTTCAAATGATTCACCTTTTGCATGCTATATAGTAACGCCTCTGATGTACTTATTCTGCTCCTGAATTAAAACTTCAGCCTATTAGATGACCAACATTTTGAACCTTTGCTTGGTGGTGCTAACTCCTAGATAATTTAATTTTGGGAGTGTCACTTGTTTTGTACAGTAGTATTTATGTGACTGTTAGAATATCTGTGTATTATTAATTTATGAAAATAAGAAAGAAATGGAAAAATAAACATTCAGAGAGGACAGAAAACAGCTTAGGTTTCAGAATTGTGAAGTTGAGAACTAGCTAGAAATTACTAGGCCTTCCAGAAACTGCAGATCTTTTAGCCTCAATTGGGCACTCATTGGAGAAGAACAGGTAGGTCAATAGTTTTGTAATTTGTATAGCAAGAACAAAATTAAAGGTGTGAAATACGAGAAACCTACTATCAAAAGTGTACCTTTTAAAAAGAGGAGATACACACACACACACACACACACACACACACTTTTTTTTACTTTGGAAACAAACCTATTTGACTTTTGCACTTCTGATATACTTTTGGTATACTTTTCTAGGAATTGGTTTTGTAAGAAATTAGTCTACTACCTAAGTCAAATTCTTTAATACCTAGAATGGATTTTAGGTGACACGAATGAAAAAGAGCATTTCTGAGAGTATAGTGGTCTTAGTTTGGCGGTATTATTGTCTTTGTCTACACCGAAAGACAGGTTTGCTCTTCTTTACTTTTCCCCCACATTTATGTATCAGTTTATTGATTGTTGTTTTTTAAAAGAATTTGATGACAAATATTAGCTCAATTGCTGACTCACAGAAGTACTGTTGTGGACTAGTACTTGACTCTAGTTATACAGGATGGCAAAAGTGGGTTAATACTTGTGAGTGCTTGAAACAGTTTATATTACTTCTTTGTATTACAACTGTAAACCTATTTTTGCCCACCCGTCTATTTTAGTTTATTATTGTTAGACCATTGTATGTGCTTATATTAGTTTCCTAAGGCTGCCATAACAAAATACCAAAAACTGGGTGGCTTAAAACAACAGGAACTTACAGTTGTGGGGGCTAGAAATTCAAAATCAAATTGTCAACAGGGCCATGATCTTGCTGACACCTCTAGCGGGAAAATGTTTTTCTAGCTTCTGATATTTGCTGATATTCCTTCACATTCATTGGCATGTATATATAATCACTTGAATGCCTTCTCCCTGTGCGTCTTCCTGTTGTCTTTTTTTTGTGTGTGGCTGTCTGTGTCCAGATTTCTCCTTTTTTTTTAGGGATACCAAGCATCGGATTAGGGCCCACCTTAATAACTTTATTTTAACTTCAAAGACCCTATTTCCAGATCAGGTTATTTTCTGAGGTTAGGATTTCACCATGTCTTTTGCAGGACACAATTAAAACCACAAAAATGCTGATTTTGCAGTCTTTTATAAGGCAATATGTTGTCATTAAACATTTATTTTAGGTGGTTACTGATGTATCACTCTCATCTTTGTAAAACTTGGTTTTGCTTATGTTCTTAAGTGGCTATATTTAGTTGTTGGAGACCCTTATAATCTTAATCTTTTGAATCTTAGGTTCTAATCACATTTTATCCATTCTCTATTTCATCTCTCTACCAAAATATGCACTTTTAGTTTTTATTGCCTTTTTTTTAAATAATGTACATTCAATGCTATTACGTATTAGTTTCAGGTGTACAGCATAGTAGTTAGAAAAGTATGTACTTTACAAAGTATTCCCTGATATTTCTAGTACCCACTTGGTAGTTTTCATTGTGTTATGAGAAGTTGCAGCATGTTAAAAATTCAATTTACTTCTGAAAGAAGGTTTTTGATTTTGGGAGTTTTTTTCAACCAGCCAGTTTTAATGCTTACAGCCGCAGTGTCTATAATCAGCAGATATAATCAATGATTAGCATGGATATTTGATCTAGAAATGCTATAGATATGGTTCGAAGTTATTTTCATATATATCTTTGTTTTCCAGGAACTTTATAGTGAATTATCTGGATGTGTATGTACATTATAAAGGAATTGCTAGAGAAGATTTCTAACATTTAAAAGTAGATTTAGAATTTCTTTCCTTCAATATTTTCTACCCACCTTATTAACAATATAATTATTCCTAAATGAAAGTGTAAGTTGAATGCCACATTAACTTTAAGTGTATGCAAATAATTATTTTTTATTTATATTATAGATGTTATATGTAGGTATTATATATAGTTGATTATAGTAATAAGGGACTGCTTAACTAGGAGGATGCAGAAATTTATATCTTAATTATAAAACATGTAATGCTTTAAGTGTAGAAACTGTATGCTGAGTTTCTGAAGTTATTTAAGGGGATTATTGTGGGTTTTACCTAATGATTTGAAGTTTTTCTTTTGTATATGATTTAAAGCTTAGCAGAACTTCATGTTAGTGTTATATTTAAATTACTAATCCCTAATAGTGTGAATAGGATAGAAATATGAAGAAAACTAATTTTTGAAAAAATTCCCCTTGAAAGTTTTCTATTGTCATTTGTTACTGTTTTTCAATTTTCTCTTTCCGATTATCCATCAAGCATATATTGATTTGGTGGGATTATAAAATTAAAATGGATGCTAACATAATTTTTAAAAATATAACTTACACATTCCCAGAGTAGTGCTTCTTTTTTTGGCTTTTAACATTTGAGCCTTAGGGTCTTTAGGTTGAGATTTCATTGTGTTAAATGAATTTTGTCATTGGTTTCTTATGACCTTTGTGCTTTAGTTTGACAATTTAAATATGCTAGATCATGTTTTGTTTAATAGCACTTTATAATGGAGGAAGTATAAGTTATAAATTTATTTTACCTGAAAATAATAAAATTTTTGACATAAAAAACTTTTATTTTAAAGGTATTGCTATTAAGGAGTCAGCAAAAGTGGGTGATCAAGCTCAAAGGAGGGTGATGAAAGGTGTTGATGACCTAGACTTCTTCATTGGTGATGAAGCAATAGAAAAGCCTACATATGCAACAAAGGTATATTTCGTGATTTGTAAAAATAAAAAATATATATGCTTTCAAAAAATTAGCTTGTTTAATGGTTGTGCTATTTAAAATTTCACTCAATTATAGGCCTAATACTCTCAACTTATTTACAGTAAAATTTCTTCTTTCCTTGTAGCCACTCCCAACTTAGCTTTATTTTTTTTTTCCAAGAGGAAAATTTAGGCCTGTTCATGTGAGCAGAACTATTTACTATTCCATACCCACTAGATCTTAGAACCATCAGTGTGATTGGCTTTCTCTGACCTCAACATTGCCACATTTAGAGTCATTTCCCTCTCACTGGTATTCAAAACCATACCATTTCTCTCATTTTTGAAGTTTATAACATCTGGAAATGCCCCTATATTTACCTCTTTTTTTTCTTTTACCCTCTCTTATTCTTCTTTCCCCTGCTTCCTTTTTATTGAGGTATAATTTATGTATAGTAAATTAGGTAAATCTTAATTATACAATTAAAAATATTTTATGCCTCTAATCATAAAAGGTAAGGATATAGAGTAAATCTAGTAACCCAAGTGCCTATGCTCAGTCAGTCACCCCTCCTACCTATTCCAGAAGGTAAACACTATTCTGACATTTATCATTTTTGAACATTGACTCTGTCTGATTTGCAAATTTTCTCCTTTGTACTTCATTTCTTCTCTTATTCATTGATGAACAACTGCCATGTGGAAAAACCTTAGCTAAGTGCTGAGAATATACAGCGGTGAATTAAAAAACGACTTCCCTGATGTTGAGGCTGTTACAATGTAGTGGAAAGGAATACACTGAAGAAATAATTACAAATGTTCAGGGTGCTACAAAAAGTAAAGTACAGCATACTCTGGGAATGTATGTCAGGAATTGCTAACCTAGTTTGTGGACAGAGGAAAGTCTTGGAGGAGTAAGTCTTTTAAGCCGAGGCTTGAATGATAAAATATGAGTTAGGTGAATTGTGTAGGCAGTTGTTCTAGTCAGAGACTCCAATATTAAGGAAGGCTCTAAAGTATGAAGGAGCCTGGAAATGAACAACCGATGTGCCTGAAGCATAGAGAATGAGGTGGAAACATGTGAGGGGGCTGGATAGGTAGGCCAAGATAAGATAGTTCAAAGTGGTGTTTGGCCATGTTGTCCTGTGGGCAACATTAATAGGTTTAAAAATACTGATTAAAAAAACAAATATTGAAGTCTTATCTCCTTTGGCTAGAATTCTGGCTGTGCTACTTTCTAGCTTGTGATACCATTCAGTAACTTAACCTTTCTAGGTTTTTGTTTCTTCATCTATAAAATGGAGATATTCTTAGTGTAGGAATGTTTGTTGGGAGGCTTAATGAGATAATACGTACAAAGCAATCGTTACGGTGTTTGAAATTAATGAAAACTCACTCTGTTGGCTGCTTTTATTATTTGGGGGCACAGCATCATTCTGGGAAGACCAGACTATTGTAATAGCTAAGGCAAGGCCTTGGTGGACTACAGTGATGGCAGTGGGGATAGAGACAAACAGAAATTGTGTGTATGCACACAAACATGTGACTTTTTTTCTAAAGATTTTATTTCTTTTTAGAGAGAGGGAAGGGAGGGAGAGAGAGGGAGATAAGCCTTGATGAGCAAGAGATACATTGATCACTTGCCTCTTACATGCCCCTAAGTGGGGAACCGGTCTACAACCCAAGCATGTGCCCCGACCAGGAATTGAACTGGCAACCTTTCGGTTTGCAGACCTGCACCCAATTCACTGAGCCACACCAGCCAGGACTAAACTTTTAACTTTCATTATGGGGACTTTCAGTCAAGATGGTAGCATAGGCAAACCTGTTACCTGCCTCCTCCCACAACCACATGAGAATTACAGCTGAACTACAGAACAACCATCGTTCATTCAGGACTATCTGAAATCTGCTTGAGTCCTACAACTGGGGAAATAAAAAAAGAAGACATCCAGACTAGTTAGGAGGGATGGAGGTGCAGAATGCCTTGCCCCACTTGCATGAGGGATATCACAGCTGCAGAGTTCCCCCCTGAGAAGTGAGGAATTCAGCCCCACACCAGGCTGCCCCCCACCCTGGGATTGAGTGCCAGGAGGAGAAGTCCCCATAACTTCTGGCTATAAAAACTAGTGGGGATTGAGAATGAGGGAGATAGAGGGCTTTGGGAGGCTCAGGCAATTCCACTTCAAGGACCTGCACACATATTCAGTCTCAACTCCCTTTGTGCTCCAGTGCTGGGGCAGAAGCTTGAAAGGTATCAGGCACATAAGGGGAGGAACTGAATTATCTGTCATCAGGGCAAGAGTTGGGGTGTGGGGGGAGCAGCCTTTTCCAAGAGAGAAGTGCTGGCAGAGGCCATTGTTTCTTTAAAGAGCCCTCCCACCACAGAGCCTGTAGGTAAGCACCATATCTGAGACTTCATTAGCCTGTCTTACTCTGTTTGCTTTGTACTAGTGATTCCCTGAGACCCTGCTCCATCCAAGTTCAGGCCCACCCAAGCTGTTTCCAGTAGCTTTTCCATATGAGTGGCCAGTCCTGGCTTATGCTTCATGTTTTTAAAAAAATCTCTCAAAAAAGTAGCAGTTGGCTCCAGTGTGCCCCATACCTTTTGCTAAGTGCCTCCAGGCCCGGTACTAGAAGCGGCTGGCCCTGATTCATAGCTTGGCCTCACCTGGTTACTTCCAAGCTCAGCACAAGTAGCAGTCCTCTGCAGATCACTTTGTGGCAACTGCCCTTGGCCTACACCTCAAGAGAAGCCCCAGAGCCAGTGCTTCCAGTGGACAGCTTCAGACCGTGTCAGAGCATCACTGCTCAACTACCTCACAAGTGACACTCTTAAGGAGTAAACTCAGTGGGCATCAGACCCAGGCTGAAGTAAGTCCTGTTCTGTGGTGGACCCCTTCACAGCTGATCCTCCATGATGGTTGGTGGTTGCAGCCAGTCTTTGCAGCTGATCAGCCTGGGGGTAAATCCCTCCCATTGACATGCCAAACACAATCAAGGCTAACTACAGCAGGAGGCTGTACACAGGCCACACAGGGTGTGGTGCACCAAGTTACCCAGCTTGGATGATCGGGAAGCTGTGCTACTGGACTCCACAGAACACTTAACTATGTTAGGCTACTACTATACCAATCCTGAGAGACATAGCAGCTCTATCTAATAAATATAAACAAACACAAGAAGGCTGCCAAAACATGGAGACAAAGAAACATGCATCAAATGAAAGAACAGAACAAAACTCCAGAAAAAAGAACTAAGCAAAATGGAGACAGACAATTTACTAGATGTAGAGCTCAAAACACTGGTTATAGGGATGCTCTGTGAACTTGGCACTTCAACAGCATAAAAAAGGACTAGACAGAAATGAAGGATAATTAATTGAAGTGAAGAATAATTTACAGGGTATCAACAGTAGAGTAGATGAAGCTGAAAATCAACTCAGTGATTTAGAATATAAGGGGGCAAAAAAAAAAACCCAAATAAAACCCCCAAACCCTAATCAGAATAGCAAAAAAAGAGAGTCCAAAAAAATGAGGATGGTGTTAAGAGGTCTCTGGAACAATATCATGCATACCAACATTCACCTCATGGGGATGCCGGAAGGAGAAGAAAGAGAACAAGGCATTGAAAACCTATGAGAAAAAAAAATATTAACAGAAAACTTCCCTAACCTGGTGAAGAAAATAAACATGCAAGTGCAGGAAGCGCAAAGAGTTCCAAACAAGATGAACCCGAAGAGGCCCATACCAAGACACATCATAATTAAAATGCCAAAGAATAAAGACAAAGAGAATCTTTAAATAAGCAATAGAAAAGCAGTTGGTGATAAACAAGGGAGCTCCCATAAGACTGTCAGCTGATTTCTCACCAGGAACTTTGCAGGCCAGAAGAGATTGTCAAGAAATAGTTAAAGTGATGAAAAGTAAGGACCTACAACCTAGATTGCTTTACCCAGCAAAGCTATCATTCAGAATGAAAGGACAGATAAAGAGCTTCCCAGATAAGAAAAAGCTAAAGGGAGTTAATTGCCATCAAACCAGTATTACCTGAAATGGGAAAGGATCTTCTTTAAGAAGGGGAAAAAAAGAACTATGAACAATGAAATGGCAATAAATACATACCAAGAATTGAATCTAAAAAACAAATGAGCAAGCACAAATAACAAAAACAGACTCACAGATTCAGAACATTTTGATTGTGGCCAGATAGGAGGGGTGTTGAGGGTATGAGTGAAAAAGGTGAAGAGATTAAGTACAAATTGGCTATTACTGAATAGTCATGGGAATATAAAGTGTAGTATAGGAAATAGAGTCAATAATTTTCTAATAACTGTGTTTGGTATCCAGTGGCTGTGAGATTTATCAAGATGATCACTTAGTAACTTAATCATGTATCATGTCTAATCACTGGGGCATACACCTGAAACTAATACAATAAGTACATAAGTAATTAAAAAATAAAAATGATTTAAAAATGGTAAAAGTTTCATCATGGGAAAATTTATACTTGAAAGTACAGAAAGGAATATAATGAACCTTCAGGTACCCTTCACAGAGTTTTGGAAGTTGTTAACCTGTAACCAACCTTGTTTTATCTGATTCTTTCTGCCCATCTTCTCCCAGATTATTTCAAACTAAATCCCCAGATATTATTTTACCTACAAATACTTATCATTTAAAGATAAGAACTTTTAAAAATGTAAATGTATTTTAAATATATCACACCTAAATACAGTATGCAATTTCTTAATATTATCTGAAATCTAGCCAGTGCTCAAATTTCCCTGAAAGTTAGTTAATCTGTTTGAATCTTGATTCAAACAACATCTACTCATTGGATTTGGTTGGTGTCTCTTCTGTCTCTTTATCTAGAGGTTCTTTTTTGTGTGTATATTATTTCTTTTTTATTTATGGAAAAATTTTGCTTATTTTTCTTGTTAAATGTCCCATATTCTATATTTTGATAATTACATCTTTGTGTCATTTAACATGATACTCTGCTTTCTATATTTACTTTTGGGGCACTTGAAAAATGATAGTTAAATCTAGAAGTCTGATTAGATGTGTGTACAAATAATTTTTTTTGGCCAAGAATAAAAAAGTGGATATTTATGGAGTAAGGGAATGATTAATAAGATATTGGTGGTAATTTGTATGTTATAATTAAGGATAATTGCCAGCTCGTGGGTAGTTCCTTGCTCTTCTTGATTTCTTTAGATTGAGATTTACGGAGAAACACTTTTGACTGGGGCATGGTATAGGGAGGAGAGGATAAGTTTAGTTTTTACCAAGTTGTGTTTTAGGTATCTGAGAGACATCTGATAACATTGTTAGACAAATAGTTGGCCTTTGGAGCTTAGAAGCAAGTCCAGAAAGACTAATGTAATGACCTTCCATCTGAAGTTGCAATTTTTAACATTTTGGCATGTTTTCATTATATTTTTTGAAAATACAATGAACCATCTGAAAATATGTTGTAGGGATAATTTTATTTGTAAATATTTACATATTCACCTTTTGAGAATGATTTGTAGTTTGATTATCACACCTAAGAAATGCTGTCCTCATCAAATATCTACTAATTATGAGTAGTGTTCCTTGGGTTTTTAATTTTTGGTAGTTTTATTTATTCTGATATTAATAATATTTGTGTTTTATTTTTGTTTTGTAGTGGCCAATTCGCCATGGTATAGTTGAAGATTGGGATTTGATGGAAAGGTTTATGGAACAAGTGATCTTTAAATATTTAAGGGCAGAACCTGAAGACCATTATTTTCTCTTGGTAAGTACATATTGTAATTTCACTGAGGAAACTTGAAGAAACTATGTAAAAACTATGTTCTCATCACATCTCTGTATTCACTAGGGCATATGTTATTATATATTAAATTGTCATATGTCTAAAAGACTTTGTTAGAAAGCTGTATCATCTTTAAGACCATCCAGTTCTAGGTTCCATTAGACCATTAAAATGTTGGAGCACCAAAGTTTAGGCACTTAATGAGTTCTTTTGATAATTAATATGTGATCTTTTTGATAGGAATAGGAAGATTCAGAAAAAAGTCAGAAATAAACTACTTCCCTTTTTTATTTCTAGTCTGATTATTTTATTTGTAATTCTTCATAACAAAAATATAATCAACTTCATTTTTAAACCTTTTCTTTTTACCAAAGTAGTGCATGCTCATAGCTTAGAAAAATCAAATCATATGAGATTTAAAACACACAAAAAAATGAGTTCACTCCTTTTTTACCTCTCTCAGCCTGTGATTTGTATTCCCCAGAGGCAAACATTTTACATTTTCAGAGTTATTTTCTGAATAGTATTTTATAAATTTAAACAATGTTTCTTCTATGTTTTGTTTGTTTTGTAAATATTAGACACTCTTTACTACCTAGTGAAAATGATGATATTTTGTTCTTTTTCTTTTATTTCCCCTCCCTTAACATGAAATCAATTTCTTCTCCCTGTCTTCTCAGGGTAGTTATATCATAGATCTTGGTTAAATCAATGTTTTACATTTTGTTATAGTGATTTGTGAATACAGGCATACTTTGGAATATAGCAGGCTCGGTTCCAGACCACTGCAGTAAAGTGAGTAATAATCTTTTTGTTGGTTGAAGTCTTAATTTATTAAAAAACCACAACATCTGAAGTGCAATAAAACACAGTGCACTAAAACAAGGTATGCCTGTATTATTTATGTCTGGACCATAAACATAAAGTTGAAAGAACTTTACAATTAATAAGCCATATACCCACAACCTAGGCTCAACAATTAATTTTGCTATAATTGCTTTATGACATCTATTGGGTTATCCATTCATTCCATCTTATTTTTTAATCACTTCATAATGAGCCTCAGGTGGAGTCATTTAGCCCCTAAATAGTTTAGCATGAACATCAACTAGAATTCATTATTTGTTTACATTTTTTTGTTTTATATAGAATATACGTGCTATAAAATGTACAAATCTTAACCCTGCCATTCTATGGGTTTTGAGTAGACAGATGTTGGCAAACTTTCTCTAAAGGAACAGAGAGCAAATATTTTTGGCTTTGTAGGCCATAGGTCTCTGTTGCAGCTACTCAGTTTTGCTATTGTAAGCAGGAAAGTAGCCACAGAGAATACTGAAATGAATTGATATGGTTGTATTGCAGTAAAATCATATTTATAAAAGCAAGTATTAGGCTGGATTTGGCCTACAAGATGCATGATGTAGTTTGCCCATCCCCTGATTTTGACATATGTATACATCTGTGTAACCTACTCTAAACTTTTATGGAGGTCTAGAACATTATGGCCTAGAAAGTTTTCTCATGTCTTTTTCTGGTTAATCCCTGCCCCTATGCCCTAGAGGCAACTGATGCTCTGATTTTTTTCAGCATAGATTCATGCTTATATTTGAGATTCATAAAATGAAATCATATAAGATATGCTCTTTGATAAAACTTCAGTCATTATAATCTTGAGATTCTTCCATGTGTTGAGGGTACCAGTTGCCTTTTGTTGCTAGGTTGTATTCTATGATATGAATATGCCTTACTAATGTCTTTTCTGTTGATTCACCTGTGCTGTTTCCAGTTGTTGACTATTAAGAATATTTTGGCTATTGCGAACATTCTTATACAGAATTTTTTTTGGATTTGTGTTTTCATTTCTGTTGTGTATATACCTAGGTACGGAATTGCTCTGTTATAGTGTAGGTGAGTAATAGGTTTTATAGGAAACTTCCAGAACTTTTTCTAAGGGGTTGGACCTTTTTGCACACCTACCAACAATGTGTTAGCGATTTGTTTGCTATGTGTCCTGTTCAGCATTTGGTATGTCAATCTTTGTAGTTTTAGCCATTTTAGTGGGTGTGTAAGATTTCTTATTTTGATTTTAATTTGCATATTTTTGATGATTAATGACATTGAGCACTTTTTAATGTACTTAACTGGCTATTTGTATGTTTTCCTTGTGGGGTCTCTGACCATATTTTACATGGTACTTCTGTTTGTTTTGGAGTTTATAATTTACTTGCCTTGGCTTTTTAGTTTGATTAATTTTGTGTGTATTGCTAAATGTCTTTATACTGTTGAACATGGTTCTAAAACTCTCTTAAATAAGTTCAAACCAGGCAGTGTAGCTATTACAGGTTTTACATATAGAAAAAGTCTACTCCTTTTTTTTTAACTTTCTCCAGTGTCTTTTAAAATTGAAAAAAGATTTAATATGTAATGAATTCAAGTGCTATCTTCTTTTTGTCATTTTTTTTCTCAAAGGAATCAGTGACTGACTTCAAGGTTGAAAAGATAATTCTTCTCCATTAAATGTAAAAGTTTTGCTTTTCAAGTTTAGATACTTGTGATAACAAAAAGGATTGGGTTGTCATATCAGACTCATAAGAAGGTCTTACCCAATATCAGACTTTAAGGTCTTACCCAATTTCCAACTTTAATAATTTAAATGAATTAAATGATCACAAGGCATAACATGAAGTTTAGGATTGCCAGTGCTGTTTCCTAGGTCCTTTTTTCCTCAGACTTAACCCTAAGTGATGTATGCAGCCCCATAACTTAAACTGAAGAGAACTGTATAAACATCTTCATTTTATACTCACTTAACAGCTATGTAACTTCATTAACATTTTTCAGGAAGCTGTACCATAAATTTGTAGAATCCGGGCTTATTTACTATAATTGTAGACAGACCAGGTACATTCTGCTATAACCATTGCATAGATGAGGATGCTTCCCCTAGCAAATACCATGGATAAGTTTGCCTGGAAGTCTGTCATTACTGTGTTTACAAGGTGATTTGACTGGGTCTTCTCCTCTCCCTCTTTTCCTCTTTTCCTTTCTCAATGTTCAGTTCTTATGACTGTTGTGACATAGTAATAGTTTCTTTTTTTTATGTGAATAGCTACATTATTTTCTCATGTATAAATCTGAACTCTCTGTATTTTTCTTTGGTATGTGTGTCTGTCTTTATCTCTAAGTTTAATGCCTTTTAACCACAGTGTTTGAAATAAATTTTTTAATTTAAAATTATAAAGTTATCAAAATAATCTGATACTGTTTATTTAAAATGTTATTCAATTTAATAGACTGAACCTCCTCTGAATACTCCAGAAAACAGGGAATACACTGCTGAAATAATGTTTGAGTCCTTCAATGTTCCAGGCTTGTACATTGCTGTGCAGGTAAGCAAGTTCACAAATTAAGATATGCTTGACTCTTAAATTTTAATCTAGCTTAATAATTCACTCTTAAAAAATATATATATGTATATATATGTATATGTGTGTGTGTATATAATAACCTCAAAGCAAATCATAAGTCTTTCTTGAATCGATAATTTAGAAATCATATTATAGGAAATTGAGTTATCAATCAGCAAAAAAGAAGTGTTAAAGTTAATGGTGTTTGGTTAATTCAAGGTTTTTTATAGAACAGAAAAAGGGGATTTACTATTTACTTCATGTCAAAAACTTTATATGCATTCATTTATTCTTATAACATTTGTTGTGTCCTTTTTTAATAGTCTATTTTGACTGATTTATTGTTAGTCATATTTGACCACCTTGTCCTTTGTGCCTCTTCATATCCCATATATCATTCATCCCTGTAATATTCTATTGCACTTAGTTTGTATATAATCGTCAGCTCCTGTCCCACCTCTCAGTATTGGAACTCACTTCTTACTTTCTTAAACCCATAATAGTTGTGATACCTGGCATATCATAAATGCTTAATGAGTATATAAACTATTGTATAGTTCTGTTAGCCCACAATGATTGTGGTGTGATCCTGTATTAGAATTGGAGATCGGCCTAGACATCTTTCTAGGTCCCTTTCAGCTATTATGTTGCAAGTAGATAAAATAATGCCAATTTAGCTCTTTTAAATTATTAGGCATATATTTTGTTTGAGGCTTAGATTGCATGAAATTTAGATTTTTAAAAATGAACTAGCTGTGTTAATTTCTTAATTTGCAAATGCCTTTTTAGAAGAATTACACTTTATTGCCCATGCACAGTTCTCCACAGAAAAATGTTACTGACTTAGTTTCTTAATTAAATCATAGTATTTGGAAGTGTACCAGGACTTTTCTGTGGATAAATAGATACATATCCCTAAATGCATGTTACTTAGAATATTTGGAGATAATTTTTTAAGAATGATAACTTGTTTGTGGCCATCTGTATATTGAATAAGTCTTGTGATTGGGTGGTTGGTTATGTGCTTCTAGTACTTTGTTGTTTGTAACAGGCTATCCCATATAAACATAGTTTAAGTCTTGGTGATCTTAGTAATTTACAATTTCATGTTAGTCTTGGCTTTAAGAGAAAAATGGCCTTCACTAAAATATAGAAAGTTTATAAATATGTCTGTAAAAGCAAACATAAGCCTGTGATTTGTCATAATAAAATGTAGGATGTAAACAATTTGATTGCATAGCGTTAATTTTGCTTATTTTCTTTCCAGTCACAGTACATTTAAAGTTGAATAATGTACTTGAATAAAATATTTTTTAGCTCCCTTTGTCTTTACTTTTTACCTGTATTAATTATTTTTATTCAAGGCCGTTCTTGCCTTAGCTGCATCCTGGACCTCAAGACAAGTAGGAGAACGGACATTGACCGGTACGGTAATAGACAGTGGAGACGGTGTCACTCATGTCATTCCTGTGGTAAGGATATTTTAAAATTACTGAACAAGACATCAAATAACACATTTGGCAAAGTTAAAGAGTATGAATTAGTACCACTTTCTAAAAACGTTTAAGTAGTACACTTTAAAAATTTGCTGTTATTTGGTCATTTGTCCAGCTATAGCTGTATTTTGCTCAAATTATTGCTAAAAATTTATAAACAAATTCTAAAATTTCTTTTGTTATAGTTTTGCACTACTGCTAGACAATAATTAGAAAATTATTAGAAATAGTTTCTAATTCATAATTAGGAACTGATGAATTGGAGTATCTGGAACGGAAATACTTTGTTTTCTTAAACTTGGACTTCTGTGTTCCAGTTTGATATGTGTTGGTGTCTGTTAGCCAGTTGATAGTCTTTCTCATCCTTAATTAACAATTTCACACAGATGTGTACATTAACTAAATGATACTTGTGAGAATATGATCATTAATGTCTTTTAGGGAACTATGTTTTTGAATAAAAAACTTAAGATTGTGCTTTATGATTTGAATTTTAGTAAAGTATATTAATAAAAATGCGTCAAATCGGGTTGTTGTCCAAGATAGCATTTTTCTGCCGGCCTTTGTGCTTCTAATCTTAATGACATATTAACTTGTTTATTGTGCCTCATAAATCCAAATGACTGCTCAGATTTGTACTCATCATTATTTTCTTGCTTTCTTTTGAAATAATGGATTATTTTAATAGTTCTATTTTATCTTCTTTGTTGACTTGTTGGGTATGCTGTCCTTTTTTTAAATGTCATTTGCTAGTTTCTTGGGATTGTTGCTCTAGGGCTTATAAATAGTAAACATCTTTAACTTACCACAATCTAACTCAAAATAATATTCTAACGTTCATAACTCTTCTAGTCTATATTGTCATCGTCACTTGTTTTACTTCTACATGTTATTACTCAATAGTTCATATTAATTTGTTTCATTATAAATAATACGTTAGTTTTGCTAGGGCAGCCATAACAGAGTGAGAAGCTTAAACAATAGAAAATTAATTTTTTTACAGATACTGATACTAAAAAGTTTGAGGTCAGGTTCTTGGAAGGGTTGACTTCTTCCTGAGGCTTCTCTCTTTGACTTATAAACCTTGTATTTGTGTCCCAGTCTCAGATTAGACACCACTCTAATTACCTCATTTTAACTTAATTACCTCTTTAAATGCCCTTATCTCCAAATGCAGTCACATTCTGATATTAGGGACTAGCACTTCAACATAAGAATTTTGGGAGGGATAGGTCACAAGTCAGCCCATATCAAAAAGTTGTCTTTAAAAGAGATTTTGAAAAACACATAGAATTTTTTTATATTTACTCACATAAAATTTTTAGTATTCTTTATTTCTTTGTGAATGTCCATATTTTCATCTAGCATCATTTCATTCTGTATGAATGATGGCTTTCGATGTTTTTTTTATAATGCTGATCTACTGACTGAATTTTTTCAACTTCTGTACATCTGTTGAAAAAATCTTTTTTTTTAATTTTTATTTTTGGCAGATTATTTTACATGGTGTAGAATTTTAAGTAGACAGTTTTCTTCCTTGCTGTATTTTAGAGATGTAGCTCTGGTGTTTCCTGACTTATTTTGTTTCTGAAAATGTCTGCTGTAATTCCAGTGTTCGTTCTTTTGGATGTAATGTTTCTTGTCTGGCTGCTCTCAGGTTATCTACTTACATATTCTGGTTTCACTAGATTTCAGCCATTTGATTGGGATGGTACCTTAATGTTTTCTTCATTTTTTCTAATTGAACTAGTAGGATCTATTGGTGTGTAGTTTTCATCGTATCTGGAAAGTTTTTGTTCACTATTCACATATCTGCTCTGTCCTTCTTTTACTTCCTCATCTCATAGTTAACTGATACTTTTTCATTTTTTTCTAACCTTATTTTCCCTGTACCATTTTGGATAGTTTCTGTTTCTGTCTTCAAGTTCTCTATGTCTTACTTATTGTTTAATCTGCTATAATTACACTTAATGTATTTCTAATAGCAGATCATTTATTTTTGTCCTTAGAAGTTCTTTTTTTTGTAGCTTCCTTTTCCCTCTTTCTCATGTTTCCATTGATTTTCTTGATTATATGAAGTATATTAGATGTTTTAATGTCCTTGTCTACTAATTCTATATCTTTGACAACATTTCTGTTTCTCTGTTGATTGATTTTTCTCCTGGTCAGGGGTTGTATTTTCTTGGTTTCTTTCTTGCTTACAATTTTTCATTGGGTACTATATATTCACATTGTTAGGTCCTTAATGTTTGGAATCCTTTAAATATATATATATATTTTTGTGATGGGTGTAGGTGAAGCTGACCCCTTCATTGTCTCCTTTTTATTCCGGCTACTTTTCACTGCTACTATCACAGGAAATAAAATATATTGTCATGGTAAATGAATAGCTCCCCAAGAGGAAAACTCCAGGTAACAGAGACAGTCCTGACAGCCTTGCCCCATGGCTGAGGCCACTGCAAAAGCTAGAAAGGGGCAGGTCCTCTCAAGTACCTCCTGACGCCCAGGGAGGGTGCTGCCCAGAATGGTAACACAAGGGCACAGAATCCCTGAAGGTTGATTGGTACCAAGACAGCGCCCCACCTTCTGAGCACTGCGGCCTGGTCTGTGGGTTTCAGACTCAGGGTCTCGGTAATCATCAATACTGCCATTTGTGACCTGTAGCAGAAATGATCTGTCCATGGCAGAAACTGAGGGCTGCAGTCACCATTCTACTGCCTTGCTGCAGAGCGGCGCCCCTGCAGAACGGCGCCTCCAGGGGGGCCTGGAGGAAGCCACCATCTTAACATGGGAGAGGCTTCCATGCCTTCTCTCCACAATACAGCTCTTGGAAAAAAATCCCTCATTGACCATCAAGTTGAAAAACAGGTCCTTCTCCTCATGCCAGAATGTATAGTACATCCAGTCCTGTGCCCCATCCACAGCCCTCTTCCTCCTGCTGCTGGGGAAGGGATGGTGCAAGCCATATGACAGAAAATGCCCATGCGCATCTACTTGGATGGGTGCCACCACGTGGTATTCTGGCAGGGCCTTGATGAAATGCCCTTGCCTCCTGTCCAGGAAGTGCACCTGGCTGGGCTGCAGGTATCTGCCATAGCACAGGCCCCCAAGGGTCAGGAGCTGAGCCACCACCAAGAGGTTTGCAAGCCAGCTCGCCTGGGCACTGGGCACATTGTTGGGGAGAAGAAAAGTCATCAAGTTTTATCTCTCAACTTAAGAAACTGAGTCCTCACCTGTGGCCGAGCAGGGAGATGCCGGGGTGCATGTCCAGGAGTAGGGTAGAGTGGTGGCCTCCTTTAAGTATTTTAAAAGTTTTTTAGTTCCGGCCAAGATGGAGGCATAGGTAGAAACACTTCATGTCCTTGCACAACCAAAAGAAGGATAAGAACCAATTTAAAAATAAAAAACAACCAGAACTGTCAGAAAATTACAACTACATGGAAGTTCAACAACAAAGGAGTTAAAGAAGAAACATTTATCCAGAGTGTTAGGAGGGGCGGAGGAGGCAACTTAGCAAGGATACGTGGCAAGGTGATGGCTGGCAACTGGGTGGTGGGGCAGGGAGGGGGACTGGTGGACAGGACTTCCCACATTCGTATGCAGATACACCAGGAGGAACAACTGGGGAGCAAGACAAA
Source organism: Carollia perspicillata (assembly GCA_004027735.1). Classification (NCBI taxonomy): domain Eukaryota; kingdom Metazoa; phylum Chordata; class Mammalia; order Chiroptera; family Phyllostomidae; genus Carollia; species Carollia perspicillata. Next base: position 41,523 of record PVKM010000121.1, on the reverse strand, counting down.
CTGCAACCCAGGGTTCCAGCGTTGGGGAAATCAAAGGCATTGAAACTTCTGGCTTAAAAAATTTGTGGTTTTATGGCATGAGAGAAACTCCCTATCTCACAGGAGAAACCTTTTGGAGAGGTCCACGGGATTCTAGAACATCTACAAGCTCACTCCTCTGCGAATAAGCACCTGAAAGTTTACAGTCCGCTTGTGGGAAGCAAGAGAAGTAACAGAAAGTGGGGTGAGAGCTGAGCAAGCTGGCAAGCAGCATTGTTCCCTTTCTAACCCCTCGCCCACATAGAGCCCCACAACACAGCGCAGAGGGTTGCTCTGCCCCTTACAACATAACAGGTGTGCTGAGACAAAGAAATATGGCCTAAATGGAAAAACAGATCAAAACTCCAGAAAAAGAACTAAGTGATGAGGAAATAGCCAACCTATCAGATGGAGAGCTCAAAACACTGTTAATTAGGATGCTCATAGAAATGATTGAGTTCAGTTGCAAAATAAAAAGAAATTAAGGCTATACAAAGTGAAATAAAGGAAAATATATGGGGAACCAACAGTGAAGGGAAGGAAACGGGGACTCAAATCAGCGGTTTGGACCAAAAGGAAGAAATAAACATTCAACTGGAACAGAATGAAGAAATAAGAATTCAAAAAACTGAAGAGAGGCTTAGGAACCTCTGGGATAGCTTTAAAACATTCCAAAATCTGAATCATAGGGGTGTCAGGAGGAGAAGAGAAAGAACAAGAAATTGAAACTTATTTCAATATAACCTAAGATATTTAAAAATCATCTCAGCTGAAGTCTGCTATGTAAAATATTTAATACTTCTGAAAATCATTATTTCTGTTATTGACCCATTTTAGTCTTGGTTATAAACTCTTTATCAGTGGCAGAGTATGTCTAAGTTGCTGGCAAGAATTATCCTGGGATAAAACAGTAATTAAGATACAAATACACTAACTCGAGGTATTAGTCTTTAATAGCTAATTACTTAGGTTATATTAATTTTGAAGACACAGTAAATTTGATACTTTTTTTCCCTCCTGTGTAGGCTGAAGGGTATGTGATTGGCAGCTGTATTAAGCACATTCCCATCGCAGGACGAGATATAACATATTTTATTCAGCAATTGCTGCGAGACCGAGAAGTGGGAATCCCTCCAGAGCAGTCCTTGGAAACTGCTAAGGCAGTGAAGGTAAAGAGTGATGAGAGTATAATTGAGTTAGAAATTAAAATCACATTTATAATGTTAACATGAAAAATTCCTAAGAATAGTACTTTTAAAAAACTTGTTAACCAGTTACAAATCATTACTCTTACTTATATATGTTATTTTTGTATTTCTGTATGAGGAAATTTTGGGGGATTATCAAACCATTGCCTATTCTCTTCACATTTCAACATTTGAGAGGACTTAGCATAAAAGAACATTTCTGCCAGTGGACTAACATATATTTTGGTGATTATTTCCTTTTGTAAAATAAATTAGTTTCCTTCAGAGTTCTCAATCTCAGTTTCTTCACTGAGTTCATTATTTTAATTTTAATTATTTTCTGTTAACAGAATGTTTTTGATGTGATTGTTTTGGTATAGAATAGTTGACTAAAGTGTTAATGACAAATAGAAAAATATGAGGGCTTGTGTGTAAGTTATTTTAATAATTTACATGCTACATAAGTCTTTATTATGTCAGTGTTTCATACAAACTATCAAAACACTTAGCCTTGCTTTTTAAATTTATCATTTGTCAACATACCTAAAAAATTTTAGTGGATGTATCACATGTTTTGAATATAAGGAAAACTTCCCTGGCGAAAAGACTTCATTAATTTGTTTATCTTTGCGTGATTATAGGGTTTTTCTCACTCTTTAAAGCATAGGTCGTAAACACTGGTCTGCGGGCCGAATCCAGCCCTCCACCTTCTTTTATCTGGCCCATCACCTTGTTTCTACCCAGTGGCAGTGCCGAGCTCTCACTTAACTGTTAAGGAGTAGTTACATTTATACAGTCCTAAAATTACATTCCTCCCTTTGAATGCATCCATTAGGTAGATGTGGCCCCTGGTGAAAATGAGTTTGATACCCCTGCTTTAAAGGTTAGGGATGAAAATGAATTTGCTACTTCCTAAGTATTAAAGGAATTACCAAATGACTGCCAGAAGTCACCCCAAGTTGGTGGCATCAGTATTAAATATGTAAAAAATTAACATGAACACTATTATTTTAACATCTTTGGGAAATACATAGTGTTTAAACAAAAAGCAGCACCAAAGATTTAAATCTAGTGAATACAGATCCTCAGTCTGAATGCATTTTAAGGATCATTATTTCTATGTAATTCCTACTTCTATGGTCTAGAGAAAGAAGACCTGATATGACATAACCATCTTTTGTTTTATAATATTCTTTTATGTCCTTTGATTATCAATAATAATGTTTGTATATATCTTGGATACAATTCTTGATGTGTAAAAATATGTGAAATGTGTATTTTTCTTTGTAAAGAAATAATGAGATTGGTAGTCAAGAGTCCAAAAATTGAAAATAGAATGTTATAACCCGTACCATTTTTGAATTGCATTTTAGATGATAACTTTTACTTGGGACATACGACCAAATATATAATAATCCAGCCTTGCAGGTGATATAGAGTGAGGATGAATAGTTTATATTTTTGACCTTCTTTCTTTTACTTATTTAGTTAGACCGTAATCAGTTTTGTTCTTGATATGTGATAAGGATATATATAATTTGTGTGGATTAATCAATTATTATTCTTCGATTCTTATGTATTTCATACTCTCTCCTCTCTAGAATATAGGCTCAATTAATTACTGAAACAGTATAAAACGTTGGATGACATTAACGAATGTTTTCATGAAATAACATTGAAATAGCAGAACTTGACTCTTTAATTTATCAAATCATAATCTATTCATATATGAAGCCAGGAATTATATGTAGGAAATGAATTGTCTATTTGTACTACATACACATTGATATCCCAACAAAATTTTCTTTAGCTTAATATCCTACTTTTATTTTCTGAAGACTTTTTTGTTTCTAGTCTACTGAAACTGTGCCTTTTTTTTCTGTTCCTGATATAAGAGGAAGAAAATTACCTGTTTTTGTTTTGTTTTGTTTTGTTTTGTTTGTTTTGTTGTTTTAGGAGCGCTATAGTTATGTCTGCCCGGATTTAGTAAAAGAATTTAACAAATATGACACAGATGGTTCAAAGTGGATTAAACAGTATACTGGAATCAATGCTATCTCAAAGAAAGAATTTTCCATTGATGTTGGTTATGAGAGATTCTTGGGACCTGAGATCTTCTTTCATCCAGAGGTAATTTTTTTATATGGAATTGTTTGAAAATATTCAGTACAAAATATTAGTCAACTATAAGATTATTTAGGGAGAGTTAGTTAATGTCAGGAACTTTCTATTGTACACTAAAATGCTATAATGAATTATATTTTTCAAGGAAGAGCCCTGGCTGGTGTAACTCAGTGGATTGAGCGCAGGCCTGTGAGCCAAAGGATCTCTGGTTCGATTCCCAGTCAGGGCACATGTCTAGGTTGTGGGCCAGGTCCCCAGTGCGGGGTGTTTGAGAGGCAACCACACACTGATGTTTCTCTCTTTCTCTTTCTCCTTCTCTTCCCCTGTCTCTGAAAAATAAATAAATAAAATATTTTTTAAAAATTGAAAAGTAAAAATATTTTTTAAAAAAGAAAATATGATGTGTTAAGACAGGCTAAACATTTACTTTTTTTATATATTTATTTATTTATTTATTTATTTATTTTTAAGATTTTATTTATTTATCTTTAGAGGGGAAGGGAAGGAGAGAGGGAGAGAAACATGAATGTATGGTTGCTTTTCGTGCGTCCCTGCTGGGAACTGGCCTGCAACCCAGGCATATGCCCTGACTGGGAATCGAACCGTGATTCTTTGATTCACAGGCCCGAGCTCAATCCACTGAGCTACACCAGCCAGGGCTTTTTATATATTTAGAAAAATAAAACTTAATATTTGTGGCTGTTTTAGGGTCATGGAAAGAGGGGAGCCCTTAAAATTTGATTATTTAAACAAAATGTAAAATGGCCATTGTAAAAGAGCCTTCAGTTGACATAAAAATATAAATTATTAGCAAAATAGTCTTCTGTCTCTATAATATGTTAGTTAACATACAGACTATATTAAATTAATGAAAAATATGTGTTTTTAATAATGACAGGTTCTTGTAACTTATTAGAAATTTCACTTTATTAGTAGAATTACTAATGTTAAATGCCTGCTTTTATTAGCAAACAGTGAGTGAATATGATTGCCATGGTCTCAGTTTAAGCAGTGAATATTCAGAAACTTTGTCTTGCTCTTATCCAGCTTAAAGAATAAGAGATGAATATCCAAACAGATGTAGTTGCTTTAATGGATGTGTGTGTCAGGTGAGGGAATAGAAGAAAAGAGCATCTAAGTTTGTTGGGAGAACCAGGGAAACTTTCTAGAGATAACAGTTGAACTGAGACTTAAAGATGAGTGGGTATTTCTTAGGCAGGTATGCTAAGGGAATACTTTTCTTTTAGAGGAGATATCTACCCAGATATCTTTGCAGTAATATGAAGACCTAATCTGAGGCAGATATCTTTCTGGGTAGAGGTCTGGGGTCTATGAGAGAACTAGACAATAAAATATAAGGAAGGAAATGGTAGGAGATGGATCCAGGTAGGTAGGTTCTCATGAGGGATTAATATGCTGTGCAGAGGAGTTGAAGGATTCTAGTCCTGCAGAAAACTTCAGCATGGAAATGACACATATTTATGTATAGTATTAGGAAGGTCACTCTGGCTGCAGTGGAGTGGATAGGTTGTAACAGAGGTGTGAATTGTGTTGGAAATACGTGAGTTTATTGCAGTTTTTCAGATGAAAGATACATAATGTCAGTAGGTCAGTGAGAATGGGAAAGGAGGTAAGAATAAACGAATAGGATCGAAATGACTTACTGATTGCTCTGATGTAAGAGGAATGGGTATGAAGATTCTATGATGATTCCCAAGTTTGTAACGTGAGCAACTAGTTGTGCTATCCACTCAAATTAGGGACAATGAAGGAGAAGAATAGGTGAGGTGGAAACATGAAATGACTATGGTGAATCTGAAAAAGGTTCCACAATGAACGCTTGAATTCTGAGGGTTTTGAACTGTGGTGGGTTCTTGAGTGAGGATAGATGTGAAGACCTCACCACATGTGGAACAAAGGAAGAGATTGGTCAGGGAGAGAATGTGGGAAGAAGAGGAAGAATGGGCCCTAGTCAACACCAGCATTTTATGGATGGTCAGCGTAAGAGAGCCTGACAAGAATACTGAAGATTGCAGAATGGGAGAAGCCAAGCCAAGGGATTGTGGTGTTAACATTAAGAGAAGGGAATGTTTGAAGAAGTGAGGTTAAATAGTAGTGTCAGTTGACACAGTATGGTGAGAGAGGAGACATGAGAAGTACTCATAGATTTTTAGCATCCAGATTATTGGTGATTCTAGGGGAGCAGTTTCAGTGGAATGGTCTGATACAAGCAGCTTGTTGCATCAGTGAGAGGTGAAAGTTGGGGAGTCGACTGTGTGGACATCCTGGGATTATGCCGTAAAATAATCTCTTTAGCGTGCTTTAAGTAGAGGGAAAGAGCAAGATTAGATATGTGCATTCAGTTTACCATGTTTTTCAAGAATGGACCTGTTTTTTGTATCATATGAACTGTGTCGTTTCCCAAGTGAATTTTAAGATTCTTTCCGCTGTAGTTGGAGATATTTCTGTCATAGTTCCTCTGTCATTGAAGGGCACTCTGTTTTTTGTTTTGATTAGATGAAAATACAGGCATCTGAACTTTAGTGAAGATAAAAATATATGTAAGAGTAAGGATATTTATTTTTGAACTGCTAAATTTATTACAAATACAAGAATTATTTTTAGAAGGAATGGGTTTGACACTGTTTTTTAAGGGAGATTAACATTTTTTTGACAAAGCTATTTTTTAACGATTTTATTTATTTAACTTTTAGAAAAAGGCAACAGGAGGGAGAAAGAGAGGGAGAGAAATACCAGTGTGCAAGAGAAACATCTATCTGTTGCCTCTCCCATGTCCCCAACTGGGAACCTGACCTATAAGCCCAGGCATATTGCCTTGACTGGGAGTCAAACCGGGTTACCTTTTGGTTCACAGACTGGTGCTTAATCCACCAAGTCACACCAACCAGGGTACTCAGAGCTACTTGGATTGCTCTTTATTAGTTGGGTATATTTGTCATAAATTTTTCAGAGGATTGAGAGTATTTGTCCCTTGATAACCACTTGCAGTAATATGAAGACCTAATCTGAGGCAGTTAGAGGCAGAACTAATCCTTTTACTTTCAGTAAGCCCAAAAATGTCCTTAATAGGGACCCTAGGTTGAGCCCACTAGTATTAAAGTATTGAATAACCTCCAACAATTTATTGTTAATTTTTTATTGTTAGTTATTTTTTCCTTTGTTTATTTACTAAGTATTCATTGCTTGCTGTTTTACTTCATGTTATTCTACTTGTTGTCACTTGGGGTTCTACAATGCTATATAGTCCCTGAAATTTTTCAAAACATAATATTCAAATCAGATTTTATTTCTTTCTGTGGGTGGATCCAGGTTATGTGAATATTTATAGGTTTTGTAGATTTTTTATTTTTGTATAGTCTCAGTTAAAAACTGCTGTGTGAAGGGTGTAGAGAGATACAGCACAGGAATGAATGACCCCTATTCCTGTCTTTTACTTGCTCATGGTATAGCACATAAACTATCTTAAAGGTAGGGAAAGCATTATGGGAAAGTTATCTGTGTGTGTGTGTGTGTATTTTAGGTAAATACTGAAAACTAGGGTTAACCAAGGTCAGTGTAGAGAATTGCAAGTTGTATATTAACATCTTGATACCATTTTTTAAAATGAATGTTATAGAACATATTTTCTGTCAAATTGTTAGTATTGTCTGTCTAGATTTTGTAGATTAAATCTCTTAAGCCGTTGACAGGTTCTCAGGCTGTAGAGGTTATTTGGAGTGGTAGGTAAATGTGTGTTATACAACATACTTTTCAGATTTTTTTTGATTAGTTAAAAAAAAAGGTGGGTTTGAGATGGAAATTTGTTTGACAGTTTAAATCATTATGAAAATGGAATGAGGTTAAAAATGTTTTTAAAACTTAATTTTTAATTGTGACATTTAAGTCAATAATGTTCTAACCCCTATTATATATCCAACTTTACTTACTTTTCAGTTTGCTAATCCGGACTTTACTCAGCCTATCTCAGAAGTTGTAGATGAAGTAATTCAGAATTGTCCTATTGATGTTAGACGTCCTCTCTACAAGGTCAGTATTTGCAGCTAAATTGTTACTCAAGGTCATACTATTAAAACTTCTTTTATCTTCTCTCCCTTGAATATTAAATTTTAAAACACTTCTCTCCAATAGGCTATGATAGGATTTTAATTCCATTTTTATATCTTTAAAATTTTTATTCTTTCTTTTTAAATAAAGGTCATACTTACTAATTTACTTTTCTCCACTGATACAGAATATTGTCCTCTCTGGAGGGTCAACCATGTTCAGGGACTTTGGACGTCGCTTGCAAAGGGATTTGAAAAGAACTGTAGATGCCAGGCTGAAATTAAGTGAGGAATTGAGTGGTGGTAGATTGAAGGTTGGTTTTTTTCTATTATTGGTGGGAAGGTTGAGGGTGCCTTGATTATTGTAATGGGAATGTGAAGTGTCTGCCTACTTTTGCCTTATTTAGAAAAATAAGAGGAACCTGTCAGATATTCTAATGGAAAGTGGTTAATATTATAGACTCATATCTATATTGTTCATCATTTGATTCCTCTAGGTCCTAGGGTATTACATACATTTCCAGAAAATATTTTCAGTTGTTGCTGCAAGAGAGATTTATGTTTCGCCTTTGTTAAATGTCAAATATTGAAACAAAAATGTTGATTCAGAGGATATGTTGCTGAATAAAACATACTTTATTCAATGGGAAAATTACCAGAATGAGGGATCCATCTGAGGCTACTGTAATCAGTCAGAATTACTTAAAAGTAAAATATAGCACTTTAGAACTGTGGTCTCTTGAGAAATTGTGGGACAGCTGACTGTTTTCAGCCCCTAAATTTTGATGATCTGAAACCTATTCTTTGTAGTGCAGTTAAAAAGTATGTTTCAGCAGTAGTTTATTTAGTTCAGCTGTTTTCAGCCTTTTTGATCTCATGGCACACAAATTAATTACTAAAATTCTGTGGCACACAAAAAAAATGTTATATTTTTTACTGATCTGACAAAAAAATAGGTATAATTTTGATTTATTCACACCGGATGGCTATTGTTGTTTTGGCTGTTGTAATTTTATTTGACAGTATATGGGGAAAGAGGTCAGTGCTCCTGTAAACAGGTATTTATCGCATATTTTAAAAATTCTTGAGGCACTGGTTGAAAATTGCTGGTTTAGTTTGTAGTGAGTGGATTCATTACAGCTACATGAAATGAAAAAAGAAATGCTGTTATTTGAGTATAGTATTTCACTAAAGTAAAACTGTTTAACATATTTTAAAGCTTTTGATACATTTCTAAATAAGAAATGAGGGATTCCTTACTGATGTTTAGTGACATAGGAAAAACTTGGTAGAAAATTCTACTTCGTTCCCTTTTATTTTACTCGATGGTCATTTTGTAAGTTTTCTTTTCTTTTTAGATTTTATTATTTTCAGAGCGGGGGAAGGGAAGGAGAGAGGTAGAGAAACATCAGTGTATGGTTGTTTCTCACGCACCCTGTACTGGGGACCTGGCCTGAAACCCAGGCATGTGCCCTGACTGAAAATCAAACCAGCGATCCTTTGGTTCGCAGGTCAGCGCTCAGTCCACTGAGCCACACCAATCAGGGCATCGTTTTTAAAAAGTATTTTTTAATAATTTTGTACAGAAAAGTTGTAGAACCTAGTGAGAATTTTTATATTATTCACCTGGATTCCCCAAATGTTAGTATTATATATTTGCTTTATTTTTCTGTTTTTCTATAAATATATTTATATACACAATATACACATATACCTACACATGCAAGAATTATATTTTTCTAAACTATTCAGGAATGAGTGGTGGCTTGTTACCCCTAATACTCGACTGTGTATATCCTATAGACAGGACATTACAATTTTATAAAATCAGGAATTTCATCTTGATACAATATAATATCTAGTTATAGACCTGATTCAAATTTCACGGGTTCTCTTATTATTATTATTTTTTTTTATAGCAAAAGGAAACAGTACATTTTTTTTTGGTCTAGGACCCAATTTAGGATTATATCTTTTAGTTAGTTACCATGTTCCTTCAGTCTGGAACAATTACTTAGTCTTTTTTAACTGTTAACATTTTTAAAGAGTACAGGTCATTTTGCAGAGTATTTCTTATTTTCGGATTGTCTGATATTTCCTTGTGATTGGGTTCAGTTTATGTACTTTTGGCAGTAATACCACAGAAACAATAGACCCTTTTAGTGTCTTTATCACTAAACAGACATGATTTGTCCCACATGTTAATTCAGATCACTTGGTCTCTCAGATTTTTCTATGAGGTTATTATTTTTTTTCTTTTACATTTAATAATTTTATGGGGAGATTATATTCAGACAGTTTAACTATCCTGCATCTCATGAAATTTTCAGCCACTGGTTTTAACATTCATATTTCCTAAAATAGTTATTACTGTGGTAGTTGCCTAATGGTATTTTGCAAATTGCATCAGTCTTTTTATGGTTTTTAGTCTTATTTTACCTACACACAAGTTTTCCCTTCTCATTCATTCATTCATTCATTCATTCATTTATTAATTCAGTAATATCTGTATAAACTGCTGGCTTCTCATATTACTCCATAAGGTACATCATTAATACTATGATTTAATATTAACATATTATTAATATCATTAATTTCGATGCTCATATTTTCTCAGATTTGGGCAACGGAGCCTAGCTTTTTTATGTGGTCCCAGTATTCTTCAAGTACTTTTTCTTTTTTGGCACAGCAAGATATTCCAGGCTCATCCTGTGCATTCTCTTCTCCAATCTAGGAATCAGCCCTTTCCTATCCTGAAGGCATCCTTGTTCGTTTTAATGGAGAATGCTATTAAGAAATCAAGTTTTGGACACCAGATGTATTCATTGCTAAGCCTTTTTGGCTATCAGAGTTAGGATGTGTGTGTGTGTGTGTGTGTGTGTGTGTGTGCGCGCGCGCACGCGCATGCACATCTGTATCTAATTCTCTTTGTAAATTAGAACTGTGAATTCATACTGATACTGCCATTTCCAGAAAACCAGAAGGTTCACTCTAACCCACTTTTCCATAAAGTGTAATGCTCATCTCTGACAGTGAGAAACCTGGCTTCCATTACCTATAATAAATTTTATGTTTTTGCTCAATCCTGGAATATGTGTTTATAATAATTTTAGAATTGTTGATCCATACCATTATGAGAAATAGGCCCACTAACTACAGTTCAGCATTTGTTTCATTTTTATCTTCAGTCTGAGGGCATAATCATAATCCTGGATTCACAAGTCACTTGGATTAGTTCCTTCCCCTACTTCAATGTGGTTATGTTTTTTAAAAACATTAAATGAACTTAATACTTTCCTGCTGTATCATTTTGCCCAGTGTACAGCCTCATGTTTTAAATTAAAGTTTCATTTTTTTTCAAGTATGTGAAACATTACATTTATTGTGTGGAAATTAAACTTAAGGCAAATATACAGAAACTGTTATTTTAATTTGCTGTTGAACTGATCTTATGTCTTTTTTAGCCAAAACCTATTGATGTGCAAGTCATTACACACCACATGCAGCGATACGCAGTTTGGTTTGGAGGATCGATGCTGGCTTCCACGGTAAATGAGATGAAGCTTATTTTTATAATTCAATTTTTGTTTGTGTTTTAGATAGAAGAATCTTTTAGTATTTAAAAAATTTCAAAGAACAAGGGAAATTTTAAAAAATACTTTAAAGTTTTAAAATTGGATACATATGTACATGGTATTTTGTAAAAGTGCAAGTCATTTAGATTTAATGTTCATATTTTTCTTTGCTTGGTAGGTGTTTTTTTAGAATGACCATGTAGTGTTTAAATTTATCTGTAGGAAAAATTCTTTTAACCCTGATTCCAGAAGGGCATTGTTTTTTCAGTGTAAATATTTAAAAGCATTGAGTTAAAAGTAATGTTTCACTATATAGGAAGTACCATGGTCTAAACCAAGTAAAGGGAATTCTAAGAGCCCTCTACCCAAACCAAAACATCTTAAAGCCTCTTTAAAAGGTATTTTATATCACTAGCCTAATAAATATTAGTACTTTATTCCATAATGCACAGTGTTAAATAAAATGAAGGTGTTTTTATCTGAATTACTGAAAACTATACAACCTTGAATTTAAAACCACTAAAAATAAGAGATAAAAGTATTTTTCCTTAGTTTTATTTGTCTTCACTTGTGCTTTATGACCTAGTTGAGTTTGCAGTTTTGTCTTTTGATAGAAATGAGATAATTGAAAGAGCATTGAACGTCTGTGCATACCAGACCTAAAATGAGGAAAGCAAATTGACAAGTTTTTGTAGAACAGCTAACAGTGGCTTATCTGTGCTTCAGATTAATGCTGCTTCTTTAGATTATTTATTCAATATATAGTTTGGGCAAACCTCAGTACAGTAGTTTTGGCATTTGAGAATCAACCTTCCATTCTTCAAAATTTTAAAATCTAGGACAAACAATTTTGAGGTGGAGGGCCATGAATTAAACACTCCTTTTCAATTCTGAGTTAGGTATATAGGTGATTTTAAGTCATGGTTGCTAGAGTTTCTAAGCTTTGTTTAAGTACTATTCATAGGCTGATAATTAATACTTTAGATTTAACAAATCTATTTTAAAGCATATTGAAAAATGGTAAATTTTTGACTTTTATGAAAATACATGTTTTTGTTTTCAGCCTGAGTTCTACCAAGTATGCCACACCAAAAAGGATTATGAAGAAATCGGACCTAGCATTTGTCGTCACAATCCAGTGTTTGGAGTCATGTCGTAAAATTGACTTCATAGTTATTGGGGTTAGGGAGGTGGGAAAGAAATAATCTTTCTGATTACTTGTTTTGTCTGGATGGCTGGTTTTGAGGTTTTAAACCTGACTTGAAATAATGAGACCAAACATAATTATACAGGAATATTTTAATAACTATATCAACATGCGAATGTAGAGGAAAGCCAAAAATGATTGTGTTTTTCTTTAGATTGAATATTTGAATCTTATGCGTAACAAAAAGAAGTGGGTTTTAGTTCTTTCCGTGCCCCGATATTTTGTATATTATTGAATTATCCAAGATTTGATGGGATTTATCGGTATGTAGATAGCTCTATAATGCTTGAATTGTGCACTTCTAAGTGTGCAATGCAAGAGCTTGTTTATATTTCATACTTTTTATACTTTGAGGAAAAAAGTCAAAGAAAAAATAGTATTTGAGTACAAAAACAGTGACCAAGTAAAGGATGAATTCAAGAAATAGACTCATGAGACTTGACACATGGGTCTCACACACGCTCATGGGATTCCAGTTATTATGAATTGCTGCCATCCCCCTGTGCTGCCCCAGTGGTTTTCTTTGCAAGTGCTTTTGGAACTAAGAAGCTAGCATTTTGGATGAACTGATCCCTGGTAGTGCTTTCTGATTACTCGCATTCTGTTTGTTGCTTTATGGAAAAGTAAAGACAAGACTGTTGGACCTGTATTGCAGTTCTGGAGTGTCATTTCTTACTAAAAAGTGAATCATTTGATTACCAAAATTCATATATTTAAGGCCTAACACCATTCTAATAAAGGCACAAATTTCTTTTTAATATTTGTTTCAAGCTCTTTAATCTTTATAAGTTAACAATCTATTCTCTTCAATTCTCTGCAATAGTTTTCAAATCACGACAGTTGGTTAGCAAGTTGACTTTGTTATGTGCTCTGAACAAATAATTGTGAACTCTTAATATGTTGAATGCCTTCATTTTGATAACTGGATCTCCATTTGATGTTTCATTTGTATAACTCATTTGCAGTCTGAAAATTTTTTTACTGCCAGTCCCTGACATATCACGAAAAGTTAATTTTCTTTGCATTTAAAGATATTTGGATCATGAAGAAAACATGAAAATAAATTAAAACTGAATCACCTTTTCTAATGTTTTTTTTTTTAAGAAGTAGTGTCATTCTACTTTGTGTATGTATTTTCTGTGATTTCTGTTTCTGTTGGATTCATTGAACTCTCTATGTTGTATGTAGTAGTTTCTTGTGAAATTCAAATTTTACCTGTTATTTATAGAAGAAAAAAATGGGAGATTTTACAGGCTTTTTTAGAACTTAAGCAGTAGTTCCAGCAAACACTTGAACTTCATTACCTATGAAAATAACACATAGGATTAGCGTACTTCTGTCCAAAAGCTAAAGAACAAAGTGTTTCTGTTGTTGGTTTCTAATATAAAGGTAGAGTTGGGGTGTAAACTTTATTTTTTATTTAGAATGAAACTGGATATTTAAAATTATATTAATTATTTACATGAATCTTAATTCTTTGAGTGTGGGAGTAAAGAACAAATTATATATCCTATTGCTGTAGTTGTATGAGTATCAAAGATTTTTTTTTACTTGAAGAAATGTTTCATAAACATTTAAAAAAGCTATTTAAATAGTACTAGTAAATAGTGAAAGTAAGGTTTCTTTCCTGCCCTAGCCTATCTCATTTTCTCATCATTACACTGTTAGACATGTCTGTGTGTCCTTATACTTTTCTGTGCATATTGAAATGAATATACCTCCTTTACTTTACACAGATAGGAGCTTTACTATATATACTTTCGTATCTTTTTTATAAGCATTAAAGATTTCACGCTCCTGGCTCAATAATGTATTGTTAGCATTGTCATAAATGTCTTTTACTCTTGGGATGGTTAAATAGTGAATGAGTAAGCTCAGAAAACATGTTTACAAAGCTGCAGATTGCAGTCTCATGAATACTTAAATAAATATGTTCTTATGTGAAAATGTGAAGGTCAAAAATTTTCTATTAAGCTTATGCTTATTTGGGAAAACAAGAAGACTCCTGATAGGACTTTTGCCCTGCTTTTTTATAGGAGTGCAATAATATGATGGAAACAGTGCTCTTATTTCTTTATATCTTCTCTCACTGTATATCTTTTTTTTCCAGTTTATAGAATCTTTGGTTGTATATGTGTAGAGGTTGACCAAGATGAATTCAGATCTGTAACACTGATTTGATGTTAGGCTGCGTAAATATGGTACATTGAATAAACAGTTCAGTGGTTGAAATTTTTATTCTGGTTCTACAAATTGCTGGTACAACTCCTTCAATTTTTATTTATTTATTTATTTATTTATTTAATTTTTAGAGAGAAGGGAAGGGCGGACTAAAGAGAGGGAGAGAAACATCAATGTGAGGTTGCCTTTCATGTGTCCCCTACTGGGGACCTGGCCTGCAACCCAGGTATGTGCTGTGACTAGGAATCGAACTGGGGACCCTTTGCTTCACAGGCCTACTCTCAATCCACTGAGCTACACCACCCAGGGTTATTTTTGTTGTTATTTTTAAAACACGAAGGACGTATTTGTATAATCTTGGACAAATTCCTTTGAACTCTTTGGACCTTAGTTTATATTTAAGGTAATGATGATATGTAGCTTTATGCAGTTTTTATGAGTTCTGAAAATACAACCTAGCTGTCTCCTTTTTAATAGAGCTTCAATCAATGGGAAATATTAATGGACAAAAATAAAATAGATGATGCCTGGCTAACCTGATGCCTACTCTTTTTAGTAAGCAAATTTTCACAGCCTAACCCTTAATCATTAGTAAGTGGCATATACTGGCAAGTAATCACCCTCTTCTGATCTATCTTCATTTCTCATGAGATAACACAGGTATCTATTTAGGTTTCCCAATGTCATTATTTGGTTTATTTCCAAGGATACTTTAACAATTGAACTACCCATTTTTGCAGTTATTTCTAGAAATAATCTTTAAAAGTAACAATATGAGTTATAGTGATAATAGACTATATTATCTAGGACAGAGAAGTCCTAGAGAATATATCTATATAAATAGAAACTTTCAGATTACCCTAAAAATGGTACCATAGTACTTGTAACATTTAGGAAATGAAGTGTAAAAACTTGTACCATTGTAAAGAGTTGTCATTCCTCTCAGTAGTGGACTAATCTGTCAGTAATATAGTCCAGTGATTTCTTTCTTTGTTACCAGCCCAGCTTTGGCTCTGTGACCCCCTACTCCCTAATTTATTATAGTTGATAATCAGTACGCATGAGCACCTTGGATAGCCCTCTGCAGTCTTCTTCAATTGTTAGCACCCAGATTCCAACGTAGGTTAATGGGAACCAACTATATTAGCTAAAATACAATCTAAAATAAGTGCAAAAACTTGGAGAGTGAAATATTCTCCCGTTCAGATTGGAAACCTGTGTTAGATCATGTATCTATAATAGCACTTAGTCTATACAGTTGGCTAAGGACAAAATCGTTACTGAGGTTATGGAGAACTTTCACAGCATATCCTGAAAATAAGCACTTTGTTTTTCTAATTAGGTACATAACCACATCTCAGTTCACCTTACGTAGGACTGCTTAAATCTGCTGGAGGGTCTGGAAAGTTTTTAGACGTCAGTGAAAAGGGATTTCTGGTACTCACTGTTAATAACTCCTCAGTACTATGTAAATGTTCATCCCTCTTCCATAATTAGCTTTTCAGCACTCCAGATCTTTTGTTACAACCTGCTTGGCCTTGAAAAATTAAAATCTGTGGTTGCCTTTGGTAATCTTTATGCCAAAACCCAATTGATGCATTTAGAACTTGGAAGCTGATATTAAATAATACCTATCTGAATTTAGAATTGTATTAACATTGTTCCAGTGATCACAGGAGCAGAATAAAAGGGAATAAAAAATAGAAATGAATGATTTAGAGAAAATGACAACTGAAAAAAAATGTGAAAGAAAAAAACAAAACTAGAAGTACTGTTTCTCTTATTTTGATTTAGCAAATGACTATTTTCTACTATTTTCTAGTATTCTACCACTTCTGGTCACTTACACATTACATTGAAACTAAGATAAGATACTGAATCAAACTGGTTTCATTTTTAGTCAAATGCTACAACTCATTTATACTACCTATGTAGTTAGTATCAAGTGTTGGGCTTCCAATCCCAGAGACATTTCTTGATTGTGTACCGTTGATCCAGTACTGTGCATAAATGAATATAACATTCTGTTCTGAGCTTAACGGCTGGTGTGGCTCAGTGGATGGAGCACCAACCTGCAAACTGAAAGTTTGCTTCCCAGTTTGATTCACCAGTTTGATTCCCAGTCAGGGCACAGGCCCGGGTTGCCATCCAGGTCCCCTGTTAGGGGGCATGCGAGAGACAACCATGTATCTCTCACACATTGATATATCTCTCCCTCTCTTTCTCCCTCCTTTCCCCTCTCTCTAAAAAAGTAAAGTCTTTAAAAAAAAGAGAGATTTGAGAGTTCTTATTACTAAGCTTATGATTTCAGTCATATGGAATCTAATGAACAAACTGAACGAAAAGGAAAATGGGGAAAGACTGATGGAAATATTTCCAAAGGAAATAGATAGAGAGCAGATAAAAACTAGTGGTGGGAGGAGGTTAGGGGGTGGAGGGATTGAACAAAAAGAAAATGGACAAAGTACTCACGGGCATGGACAACAGTGTGGTGATTGCTGGGAGGAGGGTGGTATAATAGGACTAAATGGTAATGGAAAAAAATACAATAACGATTAAATTTAAAAGTCTCTTGCAATGTTATTTAAAAAATTCTCTTCATAAAGTTGATGGGGGTAGGGGGGAACTCAGCTAGGTAAAGTGTGGCTATGGTTGAAATGTGTGCACCTAAAATTCTTAAAATGATAAATGTTACATACAAGAAGCACTGAAGAAAGTAATTCCACAGTAGGATCTGTCTTACTCACTTGGTATTTCTAGTGCCTTACGTTTTGCCTAGCACATAGTAGTGGTTCAGTGAATGTGTCTGAAAGGTTAGTGAATGAGTGAATAAAACCATCCTTCATTTTGAAATTAAAACTGAATTACTTTTGAACAACTTTTGTTCCTTAAAAAATACCTATTAAGAAAATAAGACTGGATTATTACATTTTTCTGTTCCACCAGTGTTTGCCTTAAAATAAAACAGTGGCAATCTAAATAAACGGGAGGATTATTAAGTTAGCATAAGTTTTTGGGTGTATGTTTTCAGTAGTTAATTAGTTCTTTGATCATAGTTTTTTAGAAGATTTTATTTTTAGAGAGAGAAAGGGAGGGTGAAAGGGAAACATCAATGTGTGAGAGATACATCAATAGGTTGCCTCTTACACATCTCCGATTGGGGCCCACGACCCAGGCATGTGCCTAGACTGGGAATTGAACTGGTGACCTTTTGGTCTGTAGGCCAGCACTCAATCCAGTGAGCTGCACCAGCAGGCTATCTTGGATCACATTGAAGTCACCCTAGTGTAAATGAATGTGCCCTCTAAATCAGCATTGTACAATATTAACTGAAATGCCCTTACATGTTTTATAACGTGGAACATCAACAGTAGAAACACTACTAATTTCCAGCTCTACATTTTGTTTAACAATTTTGATTTTCTCTTGTCTAAATCCCATTTCAAACCAATTAATTTAGAGATGACTTAAAAGTTTTCTCCATTTTCAATGTGTGAGTCAATGGTGCAGTAGATTGTTACTCTTAACTTGGAGGTTTATTAGAAAGTTGACGCAGGAATTGGAACCATACATGTTTTCTCTTACTAAGAGTACTTGGTATTTTCCCTGAATTCATTTGTTTAGAGGATTGGGCAGTAAGAAAATCTGAGGCTTGCTTTTTGGTGCCATATGCTTTGTTGGGATGTCATACACATTCATGAGCTGACTAAATTATTTTATGCAGGACAGTTTCTACTGGAATAGACTGATCTCTTTTTCCCACGACCTTGGAAGATGAATAAAATTTGGTAGATGGAGCGTAGGTGTGCAAGATGTTTTAAACAGTCTGTGTAAGTAATTGGAGGAGGGGTGAGCATGATGAGATTTGTAAGTGAGTTAAGAAGAGTAGGGGATAAAATTGGAGGGTACTGCCATCCTAAAACATTGACAGAAAAACTTAAAAACTGATCTGTTGCACACATTTGACATCAGTTACACTGCAATTTTCAGAGTTTGGTCTAGCCCAAATACGTTTTATAGATGAGAAAACATTTTAAGGGAATTTGCAAAGACTATATAAATAGTGGCAGAGTAGGACTCAGTAATAATTCTCAATGTTTTATTTATACTAAACAGCATATGGTTTATTAGACTTTTCCCCAAAAAGTTTATTTGGCAACATTGGTTAGCCTCTGACCCATTTTGTCGAGAGAGCAGATACCAACTTGATTGTGCTAGATGCTCCTGAGGGGAGAGGTATCAAGTGACCTAAACACATCTACCAAATTGTACACGAAGCCTATAGTTACTGGGCTGACGTGCTGAGCTCATCACAAGAGCCTAAAACTCAACAAGTCTATTTGAGACTGAATTGGACAAAAAGGACTCTATACAGAACAACAATTGGAACTTGAAACCCTTGATCTAGGCCAAGTGCTAATTTGAGCTCTTTGCATATTTGGTCCACGAATCTCTAAATCCATGCTAAAGTTATGTACCTTTTTTCAGATCTTACTGAAATTTAAACTTAATGGTGACATAACTGGATTTTTGCGAATTAGAAAGTACCTCAACTAATTTTAAGCCTGGGAAAACATTTTTAGGCTACAAATAAAAGTGAAGTTTGTGACAATGTTATGAAATATAATTCTTGACCTGTGGCAAATGCTCAAGTATTTGTTGAATAAAGTTATATGGGTCAAAAAGATTTGTAAAATGGTATTTCTGATCCTGTCACTGTTTTGATTCAGTAATTAAAGGGAATATTTAGGACACAGGCAGAGTAGTGTTTACTTTTAAAAAGTGTGGTATCTGATCTGAGCAGTGCTGTCTTTTCCTATCTCGCTTTCCTCACCTTTACAAAATGGAGTCACAACTTGACATTCCTCGGGGGAAGGGAATGACTTTTTAAACTCCAAGCAGAGGATCTGGTATTCTTGAAGTTGAAGTAACTGTTTGCTTCTGACCTATTTCACAAAGAAGAAAAACGACTTTTTCAGACAACAGGATGGAGTGGCAGATGTGAGTTTTGAGTTTAGTCTCTCAATCCATCCACTAGGTGTCTCCTCTCTCCCTTTGTCCATAAATAAATTTACATCAATTAGATTTGTTGCTGTCAAAAGCAAATTGGATCTGGGTTATGGAAATAACACATTTTATATCCCCATTTAAAGAATGTAATTTGCAGCAATAGATTTATAACCAGTAAAAACAAGGATGTTTTAGGCTGCGACCATAATGCACAGTGGAATTTATTTATTCGGCAGTATCAATTTGGAGCATTTTATATACTAAACACTTTCAGGGTGCAAAGGATATAATAAGTAAGCAAAACAGACCTGGTTTAAAACACAGGTGGCAAACACAAGGCCCGAGGGCTGAACATCCAGCCCTCCACCTTGTTTTATCTGGCCCCGCACCTTGTTTCTACCCGGCAGCAGTGATGAGCTCCTTGCCCCTAGTTAAGGAGTAGTTACATTTATACAGTCCTAAATTACATTCGGCCCTTTGAAGACAACCATGAGGCTGATGTGGCCCCTGGTGGAAATGAGTTTGACATCCGTGGTTTAAAAGGATGTCTTAAGCCACAGCAAAGTATATTAAAATTTCAGTATCAGAACCAAAATCATTTATATTCTTGTATTAAGGAAAGCCAGTAAAGGTAAGGGATTGGGTAACATTTTAAGCTTATTTTCATTCTTAAAGTTTAATTTTTAACAGTACTTGCTAGTGTTCTCCCTGTTTCTTTAAGGTAAGACTTTGTACAAATTCTCTTTAGTGGTATAGATCATTGAAAAGATGCAAAGTCAACAAAATTGTAAGACTGATTTACTTAAATTACACAGACATGATAACTGCCTTTAATTCATGAAGAGTTGAGACACCCATCAACTTATGTCCTCCATTTTTCTATTATTGTATATAGTGTAAATTAAGGTTCTTATACAAAAAAAGCTATTTTCACTTTACAACATGTGACCTAAACTCCATGAATGATGTGTTTTACATTTATGTATGGAATTAGCCAGTTCTTGCTATTTTAGCATAGAACTAACCATAGGTGTCCTGATCCTGAGATACTTAAGCTTTAGCATGGGAGAGGACTGTAATTTTGATTTTGTAATCCAGAATATATTTACTTAGGATATAATCTGTCTTTGGTATTCTGATCATTTCTGTGGTTAGTATATCCCACAGGAAATCTTTAATGTTTTAACCGATCAGAATCATGAAATTACAACAACTGAAAATTTGTGGTGTTCTGAGACTTGGACTTAGTTCTGGGTCACCTACATTCTTGGCTAGATTATTTTTCATTCCCAAGCAGCTCTCCTGTGAGCAATAGTAGCAGAAGGAAGTGATTGAAGTTCCTTAAGTAAATGCACATGGACTGAAGTTATACTTTCTAAAAGAAAATAAAAGTCATTCTTTGTGCTTTTATATGGTGCATCTTCCTAAAACCTGCAAAATGAACTCAAATAGCACAAGCTTTGAGGTCAAAACTGCCTGAGATACAAATGTTTTTAAAAATGGAGTAAATGTCCATGTATTGTTTTTACAGTGCATAAGTATTTTAGGTTGTCTCGAGATACCTTCTAGTGAGGGAGCTTTTGAATTGCACAAAGGAGGGCACTGCGGGCTCTAAGACAAAGCTGTAGTAATGCGTGTATCACGTTGCCTTATTCTCAAGAGGGGGCTCCACACACTGAAGGGAAGACAAAGCAATCTTTCATCCAGAGCGGCATTGCTGACATTTGTTATCACTGCTGTTTCTGAATGTGTGTTTTATGTGACCGCCTGAGATGAGGGCCAGTTCCCCCAGATGTGACTGATAACAGGACTTTGTAGATCACTGGGTGAGGAATGTGTTTCAAAAACTGTTTTTTTTAAGTAATCTAAATGTTGATTGATGAACTCTTGCTTGCAATTTGGTGCGAAGCAAAACTGCTTAATCAGATGAGAAATCTTGTGTTCACCAAATCCTAGTAAAGTTACCCTAGAATTGTTAAATGTGTAAAGGATTCTAGTATGCCTTTAGGTCTCGTGAACAACAGCTTTCTGTACTTTCTGTTCCCTGGTTTACACCCACCAAACCAGTTTACAAACAACTCTTTGCAGTGTGTTAACATTTCATGATGAGATGAAGTGGAAAGTGTTCCTCTGACACAAAAGCCCTTTAGTTAAGGGGTTCTGTGAGGTTAAGAACAGTTTCCACTCCCAGTGGTTTCATTATGTTCTCTATAATGGGTGTAATTGTTTATTGATGGCATATTTGAGCTGAGATGATTGAACATACATTACTTGAGCAATAAAAACTTGATAGGCTCTGCCTTTTAAAGCAATTCGTGTATTCCTAGGATAAGACAATGAAAAAGCTGATTATTGTCAACATTCATAAAAAGCAAAGTCAGAACACAGTTTCGAAAGTAGTATTGTTCCTAAGCATGATTTACACAGAAGGCTAACGGGTGGTGTAGCTGCTCATTTCCTTTGAAAGTTCCCTTTGTAGGCTGAAACTGCTGAATGGATTCCTGTTGAAATCCTGTTAAAATAATGTTTCTTCCAGCTGAGAAAGAATGCCCCGCTTTCAGTATTGCAAGTGTGGAGGTCTTTTTGTTGTGGAAGAGCTCCCCAACCTGCCACTTGACTTCGCCTGATCTTCATCTTACTTGGACCTGATGTGCCATCTTTGATGAACTTGAAATGTTGCTATTTCTTAGTAGTCAAGTTCAGTTCGAGAAATATTTTTGAGCATCCACCACGTGGGAGACTGTGCTAGACCTTGGTGGGGACACTGAGCATTTTTGTATTTATAGCCTAGCATGGAGCGAGCCCTGCACGGTACCTACCAAAACGCAGGGTGCTGTGTTGTTTGAGGTTGTGATGGAGGTGAGAAAGGGAAAATTAGCTTAGACTGAGAAAATGTAAATATGCCTTGCCCTTTATCAGACACAGACAAAGTCAGCTGCAGAGTTAATAGGAAACGGTGTTTCTCCCAAGGACATGCTGCAGCAGCTGTAACATGTCATAACGGCTCCCTTTGAGCAACTTCTGGTTTTTTACTTGCTGAGAAACGCTACTCTCTGAAATCAAACTCTTCATAAGTTTTGCTATTTGAAATTATACCAGAATGAAATGGAAGTGCCCACTATAACATAACTTGACACAGAAAAATTGGCTAAATTCTCAAATGAGATGCAGAGCCTCAGAAAAGGGGTTTTGGGACACAACATCTAAACTTTGTAGTTTCCAAGGATAGAGGGCCCCTAGGTCCAAATTGCAGTTCCGGCCTCAGGTTTGGCCCTTAACACAGAGCCCTGCTTTGCTCTGAGCCTATTTCCATGCTGATTTACTTAAGTTTCACCTTTACCCCTGTAAACCAAAATTAATTTTAGATTGCAATAAATAAAAAACATTTATTTGAGCCAACAAGTTGCTGTAGCCCAGGAAACAGATTCAGGTAGCAATTTGTTCCACCAGTACGAAGGGGAGCACGCCTTTAAAGTGAAGGTTGCTGCCCAGGTTCTTAATTAGGTTCACTTTGTATAAATGAGTCACCCAAGTTGTGCCATTCTGATTGGACAAGGCAGGTCTCAATTTGGTGGCAGATAAAACCAGGGTGTCCCTGCAGTGGTTAAGCAGATGGTATAAACAAGCCTGGCATTGTGCAAGAAGCCCAGAGTTCAGTCTGCAGTTCTAGGTATAGAGTACTTGAAGAGCCCCTGTCAGCAAATGGCCACTAGGCTCTTAGGGAGTCTGTTTCAGTAGATGAATTATTTCTCAGCATTTACATAATGAATCAATCTGTCTTCTCAGGGTCCACACCCCAAGTCTTATAATTTTTATATTTCCTCCTTGTGTAGTTTCCTTCATAGTAATGGGTCAATAAACTTGACTTTGCCAGGCTATTGGTTTGGTCCTGAACTCTTAACCCATTGGGCTAGAAGTATATTCTAAGTATAAAGCATAAAAGGATGGAGAAACTGATTTTAATTGAGTATCAGGTACACTGCAAGAACGCAGTTGCATTAAGTTCTTCGATGTCACTTTTAACAGTTTATTTAATGTAGATATGAGACCAAGTAAACTGAAATAATTTTTTCCATTTTGACAGTTCTCAATTTATATTAAATGTATGTGCGTAATGTATTTACGTAATATATATGTTATATATATGCCTGTATCCTGTTTGTTCACTTTTAATGGTTTTGTGTGTAGACACTTTTATTTCACAAAGTAATCATCTCTTCCTGGAGGCTGGAGTCTGTGCTAAAAATTCTACTTGATTTTTTTTGTCTTGACCATGTAGTAGATGATCAATAAAAATTTTCTACATTGAACCAAAAGCTTCACATTTTAGCTGTTTCCTTGAGCCTTTACCCAAGTTTGAAACCTAACAGATTGTGGTATCCTCTTCATCACAATCCCACCTCTGCCTAATAAAGTACAAAATCACCCTTAGGCAATGAGGCAATGTGCAATTGAAGCATTTTATAGCTCCATTTGTCTGCAGTTACCTAAATGTCAATGGATAGATGTGTTTGTCATAATGTGCAATGAGTGCAAATAGGCCCCCCATTAGCACTATCATTAGAGATAAAATAGATGCACAGGGACTCAAAGAGGTGATAAACTGTCAGACTTCCAATCTAAGGAAATACAGATTGTCATTTGCAGTTGAAAATGGGCTGAAGTAAATGCACTGGAACTTGATTTGTTTTTCAGACCTTTGTATATTTACTTTTGTTCATCCACCACATTGATTGAGGTACAGTGAAATAAACCATTAATTAAATATAACTCAGGGAAACCACTGAAGTATTAATGGATCTGAATACAGCAGCATTGAAAAGCAGTCTCAATTTACTACATTACCTTCCAGGTGGGCCCTGCCCTTGGTGCGGAGGAGTTGTGAGAAACCGGAATCTCTAGCTCTCAGTGGTATGAAGGGAATCTATGTCACTGACCTACTTAGACCTGAAGTAACACTTTTCCTTACTTGAGACTTAGGTATGCAAGTATTTGTAAACTAGCAGAAGTAGGAAATAATAGGAAGAAGTAGGTGACCAGAGATGATTTGATAGAAGTCCAGATTCTGAGTGAGCCTGTCTTTCCTCCCTGGTCTCAGTTCCCTCATGCTTGACATGTAGCCTGAAAGCTCTGTTATCTAGTATTTGGTTACCTAAGGAATGTTGGTACATTAGATTCTGAGCTACTGACAAGGGACTTATGTGTGTTTCTGCCTGCACATTCCTCTGGGCTACCTAACTGGTTTGAGGAATCAAGATCACTTCCGTGATGGACACACCTGGAACAGTTTTATTTTCCCCTCCACTAATTGCATGTGAAGGAACCAGGAGGAAGTAAATCCAGTTTACTCTGTTAAATTCATTGTGAACCACTACTTTGTGGTCTGACCTAGTTATGAAAACTGCAGTCTCAAGTCATTTCAAAGCTCTCGCCCTTTTGAACAGCTCAACTTGGGTGAGGCTGCTTAGGCAACTTGGGGTGAAGATGCCCAGGGCCTGGCTTCCCTCCCCTTGCTCTTTTTCCCTGCTCCTGCTCCATGAGGGCTAGGAGGGTGGGAAGTTAACTGTCCTCCACAAGCTGTCCCTGCCAATCTCATCCCTAATCCTGCAGATTCATTATAGCTTGATGGGAACTGTAGACCTCGCCGACGATGCCTGGGCTGTGCCCTTGGTGGTGAGCCAGCTGTGTCTTCTGCCTGGAGGCATGCCCACAGTTGTCTGAAGTTCATCTCTGCTGTGGCAGCCCCAACAAGCTGCAGACCCCCATCTCAGGTACTTTTGATGTCTCCAATAATGAGACTGGCCAGATGCAGGTAAGTCCTCAGTTTCATCAATAGGTTTTTGAAAGCTGTGACTTTTAAGTAAACAAGGTATAATGAAACCAGTGCTACCATAGGCTAATTGATGTAAACAAGAGTTAAGTTCCTATGGCATATTTCTGGCCACCAAATCATCACCAAACTTCTAAATAAAGACCCCAAATACATCTAATATTAAACATTGAAATAAATATGAGCTTTACATACATTTAAGGAAGATGAACAAAGATAAGATTATTTTCCAGCTCACTTATTCTAGTTTAGGGTCATAGTGACCTATCTTGCAAGCTCAGGGTACCAGGTGGGACCCACCCTACACAGGATGCTGTTCCTTTGTGTCTCCTTCCTGTCAGCCCTCCCCCTCCCTCAAGGCAGCAACTCTTCTGAGCTCTATCCCCATAGAGAAGTGTGCCAGTTGTAGAATTTCATATGAATAAAATCCGTTACCTTCTTTCACCCAACAGTGTACCTGTGTGACTCATCCATTGTGTATGTCAAAATTTATTTATTTTTTTTTGGCTTGGTATTACTTTCTGTCATTGAATAGTACTCCACTTGTTTTCTTTTTTAAGTCTGCTGATCTCTCTTCCTCTTTCCTTAAAGCATCCCCTCTCCTCTTGTTGCCTACAAAGGCATGAAGTGTGCTTTCTCCAGTAAAAGTCGGAAAGGCTTAAGGATGCACAAGATGTTTAGCTGTTTTCATAGAATAGAGGAGGGGAAAGGCAACACGAAATGCACAAAATCATCCAGAGGTGGGACGCTGAGGGCCTGGGTGGGAGCGGAGCATGGGAAGAGGGGGAGGAGTGGTATGAGAAGGCTGGCTCAGAAACAGCATTGGTGGAGTTTGGTACATAATTAGATCTGGCAGAGGTGGAGGAAGGACGGTGCTGCGTAACTTAGCCTGGGTGGTGACTTGGATGACTGGGGGAGAGAGAGAATGCATGTTGGTGCCAATA
Source organism: Carollia perspicillata (assembly GCA_004027735.1). Lineage (NCBI taxonomy): Eukaryota > Metazoa > Chordata > Mammalia > Chiroptera > Phyllostomidae > Carollia > Carollia perspicillata. The sequence continues at coordinate 15,383 of PVKM010000121.1, read as the reverse complement.
GCAAGAATAGGCCTAGAATAAGTTTGGATGGAAAGTGATGAGTTTGGTTTGGTACCTATTGATTTTAAGGGGTATATGACGGTAACAATGGAAATGTCCAACAGGCAGGTGCAAATAGAAATATCTAGCTCAATAGCATCTTCAGAACTGAAAGCAAAGGTTAAGCATTCACCACTCACAAAGAAGTAAATGCTGAAATCTTCAGAAAAGAAAGTCAAAGAAGAGAAATAAGCCAAGGCTAAGGCTTCAGACAGTGCTATGCAGACAGAGTCCAAGGAGGAAGGAGGGGGTGGTCATGGTGTTAGGATGAGAACTGCAGAGAGTCGTGTGTCCTGGGAACCAGGACAACAGAGACTATAAAGGGAATAGCTGACAGAAATGCCAAAAGCTGCAAAGTTGACCAAGGTGAAGATTGAATAAAAAGTGATTAAATCTCCCAATTGGAAGATTACTGGAGGCATTTGGAAGATCGATTTCAGAAGAGAAATGGGAACTGAAGCAGATCACAAGGAGCTAAGGGTATGAGACGGTGCTGAGACAGATCCAGTAATTGTAAATAGCTGTTTTTATTCTCCATGAAGTGAGTACTTAAAGGAGTAGAAAAGGGTTCAATGGTAGGAGGATGGAAGGAAAGGATAGAGGACAGGTTGTGTGTGGTTTTGTTCCCCTGAGGAGCATTGAGCATGCCCTGGACTGGGTGAGAGAGGGTGCTTTCTGACTCAAGTTCCCAGAAGAGGTAAGAGACGGTGGTATGGAAAGTGAGAAGAGGCGGGGTAGCTCTGGAAAAGAGTGGTGGGTGGGTTCTCTTCTCGGAAAGCAGTAGAAGGAGAGAGGATGGGTGAGGCATTCCTGGGTAGGAATGGAGCCGTTTCAGCTCTAGTGGCTTGTCCTCAGCATGGCGTGGCTCCTTAAAAGATGTTTTTTGTTGCTCTATTTACTCTGAATATGTGAAGTTTATAAAATGTCCCTTTTAGCATTTAGGAGGTTGAATTTCAAACCAGCACATACAGAGAAGGACTTTCCAACTGCTCAAGGCTACATGGTGGAGATGGGTCTTGCAAGAGTCAACCTGTCAACACTCATATTGTGGCAGATGGCAGCAAGCTGTAGGTTAGGAACCAAACCATGATGTGTTAACAAGGGACACTGGGCACATGTTCTGTGATTGGATTAATCAGGGATGGAATTACCCAGCATTACCAATTGGGATTAGCATTGGCTGAGGAGGTTGGCAAGGCGAAACTGGGGCATGTCAGACTTTGAATTCACAAGTGCTTCTTGTCCACGTTGATTTTCAAAATTATATCTGTAGAACAAAAAGGACTCCCAGAAGATTAAGTGGGCTTCACATTTAATATGATAACTGTGGGCATACGGTTTGCTCAGGCTAGAATGATTCTGTACTCCTGAATGACACCATTTGGTGGTACGGAGAGGCAGTGACATCTTTTACTTGACCTCCAGGCTCCTGATTGTGTGCTGGAGGGCAGAGGTTGCTAGAAATCTGGCTACTTCTCAAAAGGGATGTTGTGTTTTTTAATAACCCTAGCTAGTATTCTCAGTGTGGCCAGTGTAACAGGCCCAAATATATACAGATTGAAACTGCTGTAAATACACTTGTTGACTTTCTAGATAGAGTACACTGGTCTAAGGCTGCTCCACTTTCTACTTCCCTTTCTCACACCTGTGGATCTCACACCTGTGGATCTCACACCTGTGGATTCCTTCTGTTAGCATGGCCTAACCCCAAATGATTTGTGGTAGGTACTATAGGCGTTAACATACAAAAGAATAAACAATACATCTAGGATGCTATCTTTCTGGCAGACTACTTACGGACACTCGTTTTTCTAAATGCTTAGAAATCAACTTCTAAAACTCTATCAATGAACACTGCGTGGGGATAGTTCAGAAACTGGAGGCTGCAGTAGTGTGATCCCTTCCAGCTTGCCTTCACTCTCCCCTCCCACCGTGATCCTGGGCTTTTCTGTGTGTGAATTTATTTCTCTGCCTGGAGCTGGATGGGAAACAGCGCTGAGCCCCTGAAAGACGTGCGGCAGACCTCTGGGAACTCTCCTACTCCGTGGCAGATGGTGGCAAATTAAACTGGCAATTGAAAGAGCCAGAGCGTTTCCTGGCCCTCTGCTGGAGGAGTGATTCCAGAGGGGGAGAGCCAGCAGGACGAATAGCTGGAAAGTGGCCAAAACTTTCGGTGCTTGGAGTCAGTTTAGTCAAAACACACTTTGTGATTGCCTATGATAAGGAAGCTGTTCCACACTACAGGCACGCTCAGAGATCACAGACCTACATTTTGTCCTTTGTCTAGTGAGGCTGACCACACACGTGGCTCAGGAACAACTCAAGGCAGAACAGGAATAGGACCAAAGGGCTTATGTAAGGGTGAGCTGAAAATTGCATTAGTCCACCTTTATCCTCAGCTTTACTTTCCTTGGTTTCAGTTATCTGCAGTTGACCAAGATCTGAAAGTATTAAATGAAATATTCCAAAAATAAACAATTCATAAGTTTTCAATCAGGCCGTGCTGCATAGCACAAGCAAGTCTCAGGAGTCCAGATCAGTCCCGCCCCAGACGTGGACCATTGTTTGTCCATCCCCAGTGCGGATGCTGTTGCTCCCACTCGTTAGTCACTGCGTAGTCCTGTTGGTTATCGGGGGGACAGTAGTGGTATCACAGTGCTTGTGTCCAAGCCACCCTTATTTCACTTAATAATGGCCTCAGTGCTCAAGCGTAGTGATGCTGGCTACTCAGACACACCAGAGAGAGGCCAGAAAGTGCTTCCTCTAAGTGACAAGGTGAGTACAGTATAATAAGATTTATGAAAGAGAGATCATATTCATAGGACTTTTATTATAGTACATTGTTATATTTGTTCTATTTTATTTTTAGTTACTGTAAAATCTTACTGAGTCTGTAGGTATGTATATATGTATAGGAAAAACATAGTATATATAGGTTTTCGTACTGTTGGAGGTTACAGACATCTACTGAGTGTCTTCACAGCTACTGAGTAGCCACCATACGACAGTGTAGGAATGCGTGTTGATGGCTTGAATGACATAAAGAAGATGAGAGAAACAATATTTGGGGGCTGGAAGTAACACTAGGCCATCCCCCCAGTTTAAAGATGAGAAAACTGAAGCCCCTCAGCAAGATGAAGTGGTTTGGTCAAGGTCAAGATCACTCTCTTATTTGGCACTCAGTGATTAATAGTACTGCTACTGCTAGTACTAACAACATAACTGATAATATTATGAATGAGGGTGATAAAAATAGTAGTAACAATAGATTACTGATAATAGTACTAATGGTGCTAAGATTATAGAGCACCATGCTTACTATATGCCAGCCACTCTTCTAAGTGCTTTAGCTTACACAGCATGTTAGGTTATTTTTACCTCTGTTTCACAGATGGAAAAACTGAGGAAGGAGGGTACAAGTATTTTGCCCAAAGTCGTAGAGCCAGTAAGAGATGGCACTGAGACTCACACCAGGAAGTTGGGCCCCAGAACTTGTGCTCTTAATTTCTGAGCTACATGGCCCTTGGGTCTTTGACTCCTGGTCCAGTGCTCCTTGTCCTTGGACAGTGCATGTAAGGGATTGAGGAGACACTGAACGTGGGAGTGACACAACATAAGTGAATTTAAAAATTATTGGCTCGGGTGGTTTCAGTGGTCAGGGTGAACTAGAGAAGAAATGAGAAGGGAGACCAGGTAGAAGATTGTCTAAATACAGTTCTGATGAACATCTGGACCACAGCAGGAATCGAGACATTTGCACTGGATGGGAATAATCATCTAGCAAGCATTCATTCTACAGTATGAATCAGTCTGTCCTGTTGCTTATCTTCTTAGAAAACAAACACTCTGACTGTAGAAGGAGGGAAAGGAGAGAGGGTAGAAAACCAAGAAAGGGGGAAAACAGCACAGCGAAGGGAAAGGGCAAAGGAACAAAGTAGAAGTGGAACAAATGTTGATGACTTTATTATATTCCTTACATAGGTCCAGGTCTCGGTGGTTTAATTTACTTTAGGTAAATCCAAAGCTGATTTCTCTTTGCGTGAGGGTGAGGAAGAAGAGAACATGAAAGATGCCACTTCCTAGTGGGAATGAGAGCTTAACAAAGGGTAAACACCACATTAGGAGCCCAGTTGGTTTTTATAAATCAGGGACTCCCTTCAGGGAAGGACTTGTCACCACAAGTGTCACCTCTGCTAGGAGGCCTGTCAACAGACAGCCTTCAGCTGAAGAGAGCCTCCTTGTCCAAGGTCCTGGCCTTTGCCAGGTGACTCACACCCAGTGGCTGACTCTTGCTGGAACATAAAGGTCAGAATATCTTGACTCAAGTCAGGCAGCCCTGGCCAGCCATTTACACCCCAGGCTGCAAGGGGGCATCCAGGCTGTTCCTGGACTGTATCACAGCTCCATTTCCTCCTGCCCACTAGCTGCTCACAGCCAGCTTCCCTGGGGAACCCAGGTACAGTCCTGGAACCTCTCCTCTGGCTGCCTTGCCTGTCATTCCATTGACACCCCAGGTGCTGCTGGGATATGAGTGTATCCTTCTCCATCCCTCACGCTTCCTCCCCAGACCTTCTGTGTCAGGGAAGATGATCAAAAAAAACCTTCTTGGCAGCTGGGCAGAGAGCAGCCACCCCTCTTGCTAGAACCTTCAGACAGGCACTGGGCTGGTCAGTTTATCTCACTGTTGATTGCAGATGTTCTGTATTACATAGAGTGAAGTCCCTCAGAATTTTTTGACTAGATGTGATTTGTCATTTCCGTGAAGTCCTCTGGGCATTGGAGGTGAAAAGTCCCTGTATCTATCGGGAGACCTCAAAGTTCTGACAGCCCAGGCTCAGGATCTGTGGATAATCAGACCTTCATCAAGGGCATGTGTCTTTGAGGGCAAGTAACCCCCAGGGCCTGCTGCAGCAGAAGAGAGTCTGTCCCTGTTAGACACAGTGAAACTCACCAAGTCCAAGGGCGAGCAGGCGGCCTGGGACATGAAAGGCTCAGAAGCACATGTCCAGGTGACTTCGCTCACGTGTTTCTGGGCTGGGGTCCACTCTTGGCAGGCCAGCCTTGGCTACTTTCCTATGTGCGAGGCGGCAGCGCCCCACAGAGCTGGACTCCACCTCATCGCTGATTTAGCTTCCCTATGTCATGGTTTCTGAATACTGGTTCCAAATCCTAAATCCCAGGAGAGCGAGCACCTGACTGCTCAGTGGGAGTGAGATGGCCACCCGTGTTGAACCACCTGTGGCTGGAGACTTGTTGCACCAACACGGGAGAACCCCCAGCTCAGTAGGGTGCATAGTCTCAGAGCCAGGGGCTGTGGGTAAGCTGCGGAGGGAACCAACAGTGTCAAGGCCAGTGTGTGACAAGAAGAAGGCTTCTGAATGAAGTCTGACTAGATTTCTCAAGATACAACTTTCACAGATGAATATCCAGGATAAAGAGGAACAAGAATTCTATTTCGAGAGAAAGGATAGGCAATGAATAGCTGTTTTAATTTATTGTAAGCCGGACCAAGGAGACCAGAAAGCAGAGAAGACTCTGTGAGCTGCCTCTGATTAGTTCTAAGAATAATCGCCTGAGTGTGGAGTCAGCTATTTAAGGGAATCAGCCCATATTTGATTGCTGAGCTCTCATTCAGTCTGGAAGTAATACTTCCATTGGCATTTTGTTAGGACAGCTGCCCTCTGATGTTCATGTTCAAACCCAGGACGTGAGCAGTTTCTCAAATATCCACCAGATGGTACCTTCCCACCAGAAATTAGGTTTCAGGTTGTGGAAATCCAAATTGTTTTTCTGTCCCACAGACAAGCTATAGAACGAAATGCCTACTCTGGCTACGGTTACAGGAAAAGAAAGATCACATGAATGAATCTTAGGGCAGGGGCAGTAGGGTCGCCTACAGTGTTTTTATTTTCAAGAATATGGAACAAGAACTTGAAGGTTTTTTTTTTTTTTTATGATGGGGGCGACACTCGCAGGTGTGAGGAACAGGGACACAGAGAAGGCTGAGGTGAGGGAAGGGCTCTGAGGTGAGCTCCCCAGGGGCCTGGTCATACAAGTCCTCAATGGTGCCTTTGTGTTATCCCACGAGTTTGCAAATACCTTTGAGCATGCACAGGGCTGCTGGAGTGCTCGGGAATGCTAGCCAGTGGTCCTGTGAAAGAAAGCCTTTGTTGAAGAGACTTCCTCATTTGTTCAACCATTTGGGTTCTAAGTCCCAAGACATAATCTCCCCAGGTTGTGTACCATCCTTGGTCAGGGAAGGTACCTAATCTTTACTGTGTGGAGACTATTGTGTCCTGTTTTGACTGGTGCTTTCCTACTTTTAACACTGAGTGTAAAGCAAACCTATGTGATTGGCCTTCCTGGTTGCCTGGAATGTACACACTGGGGACATCACTAGACCTTCATACACATTCAGTGAGCTGGAGAGTGACAGTGGGATAATATTGTCAAATTACGAATCATTCTGTTGCTGGTATTTTCTTACCAGATGCCCTTGTGCCATTTAGCCACTGAGATGCATGTCAGGAAAGAAAGTTCTGGAGAAAAGGAGGTTCTTTTTGGCTTTTGAGTTTCAGAATTTTAGGCCTTAGTAGGTTTGGGTAAATCAGTAGATGTGGTAGATGTGGTAGATCTGTGCAAGTTTCTTAGCTTAGGGAGAGAGAAGAAAGTGGTGTGGTGGTAAGAGATTGGGCGCTGATGGGCCTTTGTGTAGGGAGGCTGCATTGTTCTCACCCACCCGTATTCATGTTCTCTGGGGAGGGGTGGGTTTGTGGGACCTCCAGTGAGGGGCCTGTGCTGTGTCAGCTGGGGAGAACATGGGAAGGTGGTGTAAATCTCAGAGCGGATAGGGCTATTCTCTTGCCCCAGAGTAGAGGGCCAGAGAAATCCAGGTGTCTTTAAGAAGCACAGAACCAGCATGGTCAGTGTGGCTCAGTTGGTTGGTGCCTCATCTCATAACCAAAGATTGTGGGTTCAGTTCCCAGCCAGGCCACATACTTAGGTTGTGGGTTCGATCTCTGGTTTGGGCATGGTCCAGGTGTGGTCTGGACACACACAGCCCCCAGTCCCAGCGTCTGCGATCCCCAGTCTGGCACGTGTATGGGAAGCAACCAATCGATGCTTCTCTCTGTCATCAATGTTTCTTTCTCTCTCCATTTCTCTTTCTATAAAAGCGATGAAAAAAATGCCCTCAGGTAAGGATTAAAAAAAAGAAGAAGCACAGACTCTGTGCCTGGAAGGTACCTCTGAGAGTCTACCAGGATGCAGAGTCCCTTCCAAATTCACGCGCACCTGGAATCTCAGAATGTGGCCTGATTTGGAAACAGGGTCTTTGCAGATACTAGGGGGGCACCCCAAAAAACCTGGAATTATCTTCTGGAGTGCAAGCACCTTCTATACAGTCTTCCCCAGCTAGGTGTTCTAGGAATCTGTCTGTATCAGTGTACCAGCTGGTGTTCTTGTGACAGGCTGTGTTCAGCTTCAGTGAATTTTTTTGAAGACTCAGTGTGTTTGCCCATTTCATAATGGGTGATTTATGAATACACCTGTCCACACTGTGCTGAGTATTCCACAGTTTTTGACCAAAACTGGCATGATCCCCATGCCTCACCCTCCCTATTCAACTGATCTCACCCCTAGAGACTTTGTTTGTTTGTTTCCCAGGATGAAAAAAGTCCTCAGAGGGAAACATTTTGCTGATGTGGAAGAGGTGAAACAAAAAATGGCAGAAGCACTAAAAGGCACAGAAATTGACGAGTTCAAAAACTATTTTGAGCAGTGGAAAAAAGTCTTGATCGGTGTATTGCATCAAATGAAGAGTACTTTGTAGGTGACTGAAGTTTAATGAGAATAAACACACAATTTTTCAATAAATAAATTCCGGAGTTTTTGATCCCCCTCATGTAATCAGGTTAAGGTGAGATCATGCTGGATTAGGGGGCTGTAATCCAATGATTTAGTGTCCTTATAAGTAAAAGGAAGTTTGGACATAGAGATGCACACACAGATGGAAGGTGACCTGTGAAGATGGAGGTGGAGACTGGAGGATTGCAGCCAAGGAACGCCAAGAATTGCCAGTATCCAACAAAGCCAGGAAGAGGCAAGGACGGAGTCTTCCCTAGAGCCTTCAGAAGAAGCATGGCCCTGTGCACCCCTTAATTGCAGACGCCCAGCCTCCAGAAGTGTGGGAGGGTACATTTCTGTTATTTTTAAGACACACAGTTTGTGATTCTCTGTTTCAGCAGCCCTGGAAAAGTAATGCAGGTAGAAATAAGGGTGAGGGGGAAGTAGTCATGTGGGCCACACCCAAGGAGCAGGTGAGGAGAGAGAAGTCTCTGTAGAAGCCAGCACAGAGAGAGGATGACTGAGCACTGGGTGGGACCACCTTAGCGTAGGTTGTCTGCAGCAGGAGTCCTGAACTATATGAGATGTTTCTGACATCAGGAGGAACAAGGCTTAAAACAGAAATTGAGTAAGAAAAAAGTAACCATTATTTTTAAAACTTTAAAAAATCTATTTGTGTTTGTAGATTAAAATGTAATACCAATTACAAACCCATTCTCTTATTTAATTCTCTGAAGACTAAGGACCATTATCCACAATTGATGGTCAAGGAATGGAACAGGGAATGGGTCAAGGACTCAAGGCCACCTCTGCCCATTTGCCAAGCCTTCCTGCCATTCATTATCATTTCTGTTCTTTTCCTACTGTGTGCCTGATACTTTGACCAAACTGGGCTGGACCCTGGACACAGCCCTGTGCTTTCTCCTTGAGCCCGTAAATCAGATTGTTTCTTCACCGGGCAGGTCCTTCCTTTCCTATTTCCTGGCAAAATTTTGCCTGTTATTCCAGGCCCAGCTGGTGAAGCCTTCTTGTGTTTTCCAAATGAGTGGTCATCTCTTTTTCAATGCTGGCAATCGTTTTGCAGGGTTTGTGCTAGCAACAACCCCACCCCACTTCCTTCCCCTTGGTGTCCCTATAGTATTAGTTTGGTGCCCCCTGCCGCCTGCCCCCCGCCATGGCAAGTCTCACAAGGCAGGTGGGTGCCAAGCTAATGTTACAGGAACATTATTTGTTTGGTGTAATCATTATTAAAAACACCACTGTATTCCACAATGCACTAGGGATAGTATCTCCTGGTTTGTGACAGCAGCAGGCCCTTGATGAATTGGGGTGTCATCTCTGACTCTAGTGGCACTAGTCCAGTAGAAGAGTCCCTGACATCAGGGAGAGAATATCATAAGCACAAATTGGTGTGACCTGTGACTTTCCAGAGAGGTGAAGGCAGAATGAGCTTCTGGGGCTTCTCTGTCTAAGACCTGGTCTGCCAGCTTCCCTGACACTGGCTGCTCTCCGTCACTCTTGCACCTTCCTGTCTGCTGATGTCTGAAATCCCTCAAACTGGCCACACACACCTGCTTTCTGGAATCAGAGATAAGACAAGAAGGCAGGTTTTCCTGGGAGGGAAAAGAAGTAATTTAAATTTTCACTGACATCTAAGTTGCTGATAGCAGATTCATTCCTGAGAACAGGTTTTAACTAGGGGGAGGAGGCTGGGCAGGGAGAGAGCAGAGGACCATGGGTGAGTGGAAAGGCAGTAACAGTGCACAACTGAAAAGAAGGCCCAGGGGACTCAAAGGTAAAGTTTATACACTCCCCTAGGTTTTTTTGTTTTTATTTTTATTTTTGTCATAAGCCCTGTCTGATTCTGACAGTCTATGCTACTGGATCTCTGACTTCTGATTTCACAAACCTAAAGTTATTTTCTAATAACATTTTGGAGCACCAGAATGTTGTCATTATTTATTTGACTAAAAAAATATTAAGAATAAACCAACCAACCAAAATCCTTACCACATATGGTGACCTTCATTTCATAAAGAAAGGATGTTTTAATGACAAAACATCATTGGGAAAGACAATCAGAATAAAAGATATGCCTTTAAATTGGATCGAGATTTATGGGAAAAAAATGACTACTTTGCTCTACTCTGTCTCCCTTTGTTGAGGGCCTAGAAAAATGTCAGGCAAAGACTGACATTCGGGTACCAACTGTTTTTGGGAATCACTGAATCCACTCTGATTCAGAAACTCAGTTTATAGTTTAAGATGCCATGCTGCTCCCTGGTGGCCAAAAGGAGCAGCTGCAGTGGCTAATGGTGTGTCACAACACACTCAGGGCCTTGTCTTGTTGATGACATTCCCTATGTATTTCACCTACCAGGCACTAATCTTGGACCCATGAAGATAGAGACAACCAGGGCTTTGCTATCAAAGAGCCTTCTATAACACATATGTTTTAAACAAAAGCTAGCAAAAATGTTTGGAATTGTGTGTTGAAATGTCAACTCCCCACCGAAGTACTTAACTGTGTCCAGAGGCCCAGAATCGTCACAGATATCTGTGTTGGGGGATGCAGTCTCTCAGTGTCAGAGCAGTCCTGTGAACTTGTGCACAGCTGGCCACCTACCCCTTTATGTCCAGCCCTGCCGAGAAGCTGGAAAGTGGCGGTATAGAGCAAATGTGGCCGTGCCATGTCCTCGCAGTGCATTCCTGTGCTCAGCTCTTCAGTAGTCTAAATCCTACTACTTGGCCATCCTACACCAGGCAAGCCTACTTTTCCCATGAAGTCATTCCATGATTACTGAAGCCCACAATGACCTCTAGGCCCTCAGGACTACCCTTTACCATCATTTTTTTTCTAATTTTATTTTCTAGTTAGACAAAAATTCCCTGATGACCAATGTTGTGTTTTAACAGTTTTCTATCCATTTCTCCTTCTCAAATTACATCTAAGAGCTCTCAATTACCTCTTTTATTATATAGAGAAATGTCCTGCTTTATTTCAAATATTAGTACTAACCTATGCCTCATCAAAATAACTTCTCATCAAAGATGGGAAATAGTTAAGTCAGTATAGACTAAGTTATTTGGCTGTAACAAACAATCCCTAAGATTTTAGGCTTAATATAATGAAAGTTTATTTCTTCCTAATGCTTCCTACATGGCCTATGTGGGTCCCTTGGGGATAGGGTTACCAGAATTATCAAAGAAAAATACAGGACCCCCAGCTGAGTTTGAATTTCAAATAATCAATGAATTTTTTTATACGTATGTCTCCAAAAATGCATACTAAAATTATTATTTTATGAAATTTAAATTTTACCTGGGCAGCCTGTATTTTATCTGGCCACCCTATATTGGGTCTCTGCTCAATATCCTCATTCTGGGCTCCGGCTAGTGGTGCGTCCACTGTGTGACTATTTCAGCAAGAAAGGAGATGTGGCGGTTAGTACACTGGCTCTTGAGTTTTCTTTTGGAAGTAATATACATCATTTCCAATCGCATTTCTTTGGTCAAAGTGAGCCATTTGCCCATTCTTAACCTCAAAAAGGTAGGGAAATAGAATTCAACAATGCGCTCACAATGAGAGACTTCCAGGCTACTGGTGAAAAGCTCACATCGCTGCCCCAGTTAACTATTTTCTGGTAAAAGCTGCTACAAAATACTACTTTTTCTACCTTATTATACTGAAATAATATCAAGTATAATCTTTATCCTTGTCATTTCTATCTAATGGTTTACATTCCTATCCAATAAGCAGACATATCCATTTAAATATGTGAAGGCAACTCAAGGTTGCCCCTCATCTTTTCTTATTTGCATTAAACACTTCCCCATTGTTTCCTCTTCTGATGTTGTTTCTAACCCTTGACTATCTAGTCACTCTTTACTTAGTTACATCTGATGACTCAGTGAACATAGTGGGAAAAAGTAGAAGTACTTTCTTGTAGAGAGAAGCCAAAGATAACATCTTGCATAGCTCTTTGTCTTTGTTCAAGGGCATTGCCTGCAGGTGATCAGCAGTTGCTCAACCTTCAGCTGCAATAGAATCACTGGAGAGATTAATTAGTGAGGTGCAGGCTTCTCTGCCAGACATTCTGATTCAATGGCCTTGATAGGGCCTGGGTGCGTGTATTTTTTCATAGTGTGTTCTGCTTATTTATGGCTATGTAACAAACCAACCCAAAATTAAAGGGCTTAAAGCAAAAGTAATCATTTTGTTATTATCTTTCCTGGTTGGTTCTGGAGGCTGACTAGCATCAAACATATACAAAAACAACTAACATTTAAGGGAATTGTATGGGCAAAGAAGTTACTAGCCTAGAGTCAAAAAACAGACTGAGCCCACTTGATACTTAAAACTACCTTTCATCCCTAACATTTTATATGTAGGACAGAGACTGGGAGCTGTGTTTAGCCCACGAAGGAGACCATATTTCTTTCTTTCTTTTTTTTTATACTTGTTTAAGTACAGTTGTCTCCACTGACCCCTTACTACTCCCCACACCCCAGCCATCCCCACTTTCCACCCTTGATCCTACCCCCCTGTGGTTTTATCCACGTGTCCTTTATCCACGTGTGTTCCTGAAAGGCCTTCTCCTCCCCCCGCCCGCCACACCTCCCATTATCTCATCCCACCTCCCCTCTGGTTACTGTCAGTTTGTTCTTAATTTCAGTGTCTCTGGTTGTATTTTGCTTGCTTGTTTGTTTAGTTGATTAGGTTCCAGTTAAAGGTGAGATCACCATATGGTATTATTTGTCTTTCACTGCCTGGCTTATTTCACTTAGCATAACGCTCTCCAGATCCACCCACGCTGTCACGAAGGGTAGGAGTTCCTTCTTTCTTTCTGCTGGGTAGTATTGCACTGTGTAGATGTACCGTAGTTTTTTGATCCACTCATTCACTGATGGGCATTTAGGTTGCTTCCAACACTTGGCATATTTCTTTTGATATGTAGCCAAGGAAGATAATGAGAAAAGAAGGAACTTCCAGTGGACAGAGCCAAAGAAGATAGAGTGCAGCAGACGGGGAGTTTCCTCTGAGGAATGAATCAGAGGGGGCTAATCAAGGAGTATGCCTCACCCTCAGGAAAGTTGCTGCTCACATCACAGGCTTGGGGGGACTTTCAGATCACTGTGGTTCAGGGCCTGCTGTATGCTTCTGTGCTTCCCTTTCCACTGGACGTGCTTATTGTGTCTTTTTCCTAATTCCATATTGGTTTTGCTCGCAGGAGCAGATGACTCGTTTTCTAATTTCTTAGGTGTCCCCATCCAAAGGAAGCACCCCAAACTTGTCATAGTGATGCTCCTGCCATGTTCACAGATCCTGGACTTTGATCTCAGAGCAGCACCTGGAGGGGAGTTTTGAGTTGTCTCCCTTGGGGAGGGAAAAGTGTCTTTTCAGCTGGGAAGGGGAGAGAACTTCATGTTTGGTGTCCAGGAAAGAGATTATGGTGAATTACATTACTGTCAATCAGGAACTGGGGTGCCCTCCTCTGCATAGCCTCTCCTTGTGGTGGGAGAATTCTATCTACTGTTAAATTCAGTGTGACTGTTTGACTTGTTTTGACCAATGACATGTGTGTATGACAGGTGCCACCTCTGAAAAGAAGCATTAAGAGACACTTGTTCATCCTTATCTCTGCTATGACAATGGGCAGCGTTCCATATAGAAGCTGCTTTCTCAGTCTTGATCTTGGGCTGAAGATGATGCAGAACAAAGGCACCGCTAACCCACAATAAAAGCAGCATATGAAAAATTGAGATGGTGGCAAGTCAGAGTACATATACTTACCTGTTGAGGTGCTCTGTTGTTCTGGTGACACCTCAGTCTTCACTTCCTCATTACAAAATGAAGATATTGATGTGACATTGGGAAGGATGAGAGGATGAAAGAGGTGGTACCCACAGTTGATTCTATGAAGCAAAACTGAGTCTCAAGTAATGAGGTACATTGAAGATGGTTGAAAATTCTTAGCTACTCATCTCTTTGAATCTGGACCAGCCTTAGAGGTTCAATAGAACAACTAGACCAGTAGGATGTGGCAACCGTCATACTGCGTGACTTCCAAGTCTAGCTTCGAGGAAGTCTTGAGGAAGTCTGACTCTCCTGAGACTGCCATGTTGGCTTGGCATGTACGTGTTCCAGCTGACAGTCCAGCTGAGCCCAGGCTTCTGGCCAGCCCCAAAATAAGAATGAAGTTGTCTTGAACCCTCTAGTCCAGCCTACCATATAAACACCACAGACCGACCTCAGTTAATGCCACATAGAACTGATATGTCCTCCAGCTGAACTTTACCTACATTCCTGATGAACAAAATCACAAGATATAATAATGTGGTTTTGTCTTTAGCAACTAAGATAATAGAACTTACACATATGCACTTTATAGTCACCCCTAGGTATCTGATCTTCCTTTCTTCTTTACCTAGATCCTCATGTTGCATACCTGGATGCTTTGACCAGATTTCACAAGTGTAAGATATGATTAGCCTGGGATCTCCATCTTCAACAGGGGTGGTCCAGATAAACTCTTCATTCGAACAGGGATTGATCGGGCTACACTGCAGGTCTGTTTTCAGCTTAAATTCAAGAAGTAGCCAATCTAGTGCTTAGTGAGGTCCATGGGGAAGGAAACTGCTGGATGGTAATGTCAGAGGTCTCTCTCTCTCTCATATATATATATATATATATATATATATATATATATATATATATGAGCTGACTGTATTATATATGTATGTATGTATGTATATGTGTGTGTGTGTGTGTGTGTGTGTATATATATATATATATATATATATATATATATATATAGTCTGTCCAGAAAGTATTCAGCTAGGTATATGAAAAATAGAGACATTTATTGAAGAAGATAAAAGAGATATTGTACATAGGACAATTGTGGCTTAGTCCCCTTTAGAGTAGTCACCTTGGGACCTCACACCCTTCTCTCAGCATCATTAACTACAGCACAATGTTCCTTCTGCTCTGGTAGCAGAAGCCACAGAACAAATTTTTCCATGACAAGTTTCATGCCAAGATCCTGTGCCAAAATCGTGGACACAGTCATTTTTAGCACCCCCAGATCAGCTTCTAGATCTCACATTGTCAGTTGCTGATCTTTGCTGACTATAGCTTGTACACGTTCAACATTCTCAGGTGTTTTGCTTGTTGCAGAACTTCTAGAACATGGATCACTTTCAACAGATTCTTGACTATATTTGAAGCGTTTGTGCCACACTTTTATTTGTGCTGCACTCATTGCATCATCCCTAAAAGCCTTCTGAATTATCTGAATAGTGTCCACAGAGGAATGTTTAAGCTTAACACAAAAATCTGATACACATTCATTGCTCTACTCACTCAGTCATTTTTTTCCAGATACACAGAACCTTTATTGAGCTTACGTGCTGCAGAGTGAGTGATGTGCTGGGCAGGGATCTTTCTACACCAGGCCTGATGGTGGCTGGGACCACGCTGCCCTGGATACCCCCAC